>CAMOHE010037836.1:0-21482 GCA_946598075.1 Artocarpus hirsutus | reverse complement strand
CTATTGTTTGCTTATCATACATTCAACAAATATGAAAGTAAAGAGGACAAGATTTGGTATATGAATAATAAATGAATTCTTTATTGATAAAAATGTCTTCAAAAACTCATTACATTTTTACTCCTTAGGGCATACATGTCTAACATAAAATACCATCAAATTACATTAAAGTCTTTTGCATTCTCTCTCTTCCTTTTCCCCTCTTTCTCTCTCTTCCTCTTCTTTTACGGTTCCTTTTTTTCTTCCTTTCTTCCATTCTGATCTGCATGTTTCCTCTCTGATGACTCCGTTAAGCTCTTCGATAGCCTCTCCCTCGTGCAACTCAAGCCACCGCTCCCCTGCTCAACTTTGGTAACGACTCTAGCGCTTGCTCCCCTCAAGTCTCTAGCAACGAGCTACTCTCTCAGCGACTCCGGCACCTGCTCCCTCCAACTCCAACATAGTCCCCTCTCATCCGCATCACCGTCGTTCATCATTTGTTGCCTTTCCTCCGTCGTCATTTGTTTTTTTTTTCATTTTTGATCTAATTATATTTTAGAAGGTGTATTTGGTATTTGTAAAATATATTATGATGGCGTGCCATGGAGTTTCTTCCATTCTTATCTACACGATTCCTCTTTGACAACTCTATCAAACTCTTCCCCACATACTCCCATAATAATTCCAGCCTCCTTTCCCTCTGCGAGACTTCGGCCTCCTCTCCTCCGTGCGACTCTGGTTGCCTTTCAACCATGCAACTCTGACAATGACTCCCGCTATCTGTCCCCCAAGCAACTCCGGCCGCCTCTATATCGTGTGACTCTAGCAATGACTCCATTGTCTCTCCCTTTTGTGACTCCGGCTGCCTCTCCCCATGTGACTCTGACAATGACTCCAGTAGTCTCTCCCTCATGCGACTCAGGCGGTCGCTGTGACTCCCTAGGGAGGAGGTCTGTAGTTTTAGGTAAATAAGATGAAAATTAAAGTAAATAGGATGGAAACTGAATAAAGATATGTAAAAATAAATAAATTAAGTAGACTTCTCATTTAAAATAAACATCATCGAAAATAAATAGTATCATTGGCAGTCACCATTACGTGAATGCTACGAAGGTGAGGCCGAGATCTTATTCTCATTCACCATCACGTGGAAGCTAACCACGAAGGTTGACAGGTAAATAAAATACAAATAACATCAATAATAATAATAATAATACAAAAATACTGAAAATCATCGTCTTTGAAATAAATGACGTAGTGGGACTCTCAAATATGAAAGTGACATCAACAGCGATATTGGGACAAGTCGTATAGTACACGCATCATGCCACATTTACATAGAAAATACCATTTCAATCCCAATAGCCAGGTTCTGATCCTAGGACTTTCCTTCCTCTTTAAAACCTGGAAGGGGATATTTAAAAATAGCAAAACGTGAGCGGAAGGCTCAGTTGGATAATTAATTAAAAACAAGTTATTTAAAATATCATTTACAAATCATATTGACTAAAACAAATCTCAAAAAAATATTTCTAAAGATTGATAAATACTTACTTGAACAAATTTTGATAAAACGTCACTGTATGGGTTTTGAAAATCCGAAAGAAATATCAAAATATAATTCTTCAATATAAATGACAGAAATCATTATTAAAAGGAAACATTTAAGAAATAGACTTGGCCAAAGCAATTTAAAAAGGGCTACCGAAGGAAGGGATGAAAATATCCTACCTCATTTGAAATCCAATAACGTAAACTCCAAATAAAATTTAACGTAAGCTCCAATCATCATTTAAGAGCTTAAAAACTGCATTCAAAATCAGAAATCATATTTAATAAATATCATTATGTCAGTTTGATTATCAGTGTGCCTTTTGACTTAAAATAATCATAATACAAAATTATAATCCTTTTTGAAACATTTTAGAATCATTAAACATTAAAAAATGGAAGAAAAATACAATTTTCTAAGTCTACAGTCGGCCTGCCGAACATCTTGGTCCGGCCTGCCAAACTGCACAGTTCATCCTGCTGAAAAACCAAGTTTGGTTAGCCAAACTTTTTCAGGTTCGGCCTATCAGTTGTATGAATCCGGCCTGCCGAACTTGCAAAATCAAAGAACTTAAGACTTCGAGTCTCGACCTCCTCAAGCTTAAAACTTCAAATTAAAACTTGTTTTCTCAATCCCAAGGCATAAAAAGTCATATAGAAAGCATAGAAAATCATAATATAAAAAGTTTGAACCATTTTCCCCAAATTTAAACTTAATTTCGCAATAGATTTGAAAATCTGAGAAAAATATCAAAACTTGATTAAACCAATTTTTGTTCAAATAAAGCTTAAATCCATGATGAAACAAGTCCTATAAGATTATATTAAACATTATCTAAGCTGAATGAAGCTCGAATTCAACAATCAAAGAAAATTTTTAAAAAAATTGAAATCTAAACTTTAAAATTTTAAGAAAAAGGAAAAACTAACCTTTAATGGCGTTTTTGGATGAAAACTTGATGATTTGAACTTTAAGCCTTAGCCTCAAATCAATGGTAAAGTGCTTGAGTTTGAAAATTTTTAGAGAGAGAGAGAGAGGGCGTCGGGTGAAAAGAGAAAGAGAGGGGAAAGAGAGAGAGTGCAAAAATGAAGGGAAAAAGGGAAAGGAAAAGAAAAAAGAAAAAGAAAAGAAAAGCCCCAAAGGCATTTTCATAAATAAGGGGAAAATGTGGAATAAAAATGTCATTTGATATTTTAAAACTAAAAATCAAATTTTAGACATAACAAATACAATAAAATCTTCAAATGACTAAAATTAACAAAAAAAAAAAAAAAATACACAGGCACACTTAATAATTAAGCTTAACATAATAAATTTCACTTTGAAATTCAAGGGTATTATAGTCGCTCCCCTATTCAACTCCGATAATGACTCCGACACTTGCTCCCTTTACCTCTCCGGCAACAAGCTACTCCCTCCGTGACTCCGACACTTGCTCCCTCCAATTCCGATTTGGTCCCCTCTCATCCGCATCGTCGTCGTTCATCATTCGTTGCCTCTCCTTTGTCATTCGCTATTTGTTTTTTTCATTTTTGATCCAATTGTATTTTAGATAGTATATTTGGTATTTGTAAAATATATTATGATAGCATACCATGGCATTTCTTGCAATTATTTTTTTAGTGGCATAACTTAATCCAACTCAATTTTTTGTAGCATATGTGTAAAGACCCCAAAGTCTTCAACGGCCTAGAGAGGGTAAGGAAATTTATGTAGGAGTAAGGAAACTAACATATTTTTGAAACTTTTTAAAGTAAAAAGATGGTTTCGATAATATTTGTAGTAAATGACAAATTTATGATGTAAATATTTATTTATGTGTAAATAAAAATTATCTTACATATATTATAAACAAGTGAGTAAATAAATTATTAGGTAAATTGCTCGAGAGGTCTCCAATCTTTTTAAAAATATGCGATTTTGTCCCCAAATTTTTTTTTTTTATTTGATTGGGTCTAACAGTAAAAAAAATAAACGATTTAGTTCCAACCATTTAATTTTGGACAAAAAAAAATTTGTAGACATTATTTTTTAGTTAAAATTACTAATTTGCCTTTCAAAATAATTTTTAAATTCATTACAATTTTTTTAATTGAAATAAAAATCTTCTTCTTTGTTATTATCAAACAATAAAATCCAAAAAAAATTTCTAAAAACAACAACAAGAAAACACTTTGAAACTTGATCGGACGCCACCATCTGCTTCGTGCAGACCTGGGCAAGAGGATATTTTAGCGATCTGAGGAAGTTGCCGTCGCGATCTGGGCGAGGGGGAGAGTCGCCGTCGCGGACCAGGTCAAAGTCGGGTGCGAGGAGATGGGAAGACGGCGTTCGTTCTTGCCGCCGGGAATGAACGCGCGGTGAAAAGATTAATACCCAAAAATTGAATCATTTATACAGAAAAGATAAGAAAAAGGAATCTAAAAAGATCTTTGGTGCTCATTTGCTTGCCTGCGATTATGTGAATAGGTTTTATGTTAGATTTCATGAATCTAAAAAGATCTCTGATAGGCCTTTGATGCCCATTTCTTGTCTGCGGCTGATTATGTGAATGTGTTTTGCGTAATGTTTCATGAATCTAAAAGATTTGATGCCTATTTGCTTGCCCACGGCTGATTATTCTCTTTGGGGGTTTTGGGTTTTGTTATTTTTTTCTCGTTTTTATTCTTAGGCCGGTGAAAATCAACGAAGAACATGACAAAGAGAGGTAAAAAGAGAAATTGGCGGAAAGTGAGCAAGCGGCAAAAGACAATAATTTGTGCGTGAGAAGAGAAGAATGCGGGCAAGAGGTGCCGGAGTTTGCAAATTGAGGAAGAAGTGTTTAATTTTTTTTTGGCTGATTTTTACCTTTTTTTAAGAGTAATTTTTTACTTTTTTATTGTCTTTTATGTTTTAATTTTAATTACTTTAAAATATATTAGATGTTTTACTAAAATGTACTCATGAAAATGGTCAAAACTTTTTTTTCACTTTTTTTAATAGTTAAACCCTATTAAATAAAACAAAGTTAAGGACAAAATTGTACTTTTGTAAAACATTGAAACCTCACGAGCAATTTATCTTAAATTATTTACATCTTAAATCTATTTATTGTATAAATATTTACACTATAAGCAAAGGAAAGAATAAATTATTTATACTATAAATTTACTATTTACTACAATTAGTTTTTAAAAAAATATTTTTACTGCAATTTCTAAAAATGGGATTATTATACCTGGTAATATGATAGCGCACCTTGTAATCAATAGAAAAGTCTAACAAGAACAATTTTATACAACTTAAAAAAAATATTAACATCGTTTTATACATTCCACTTGAATATAAAGCATTTATAAAGGAGAGAAAATGGAAAGAAAAACCAATGGTTTTTGGTTGTCTTTTCTCATACATATTTTTTAATTCTTTCAATTGCTTCTTTTTTTTTTTCTTTTTTTTTTTGAGAACGAGATTTATATTTCATGAAGTAAAACACACAAATACAAATGGCCTCCTTAATAGACTAGACAATACACTAAACTTAGATCAATTCCCTGAGTAAAATCTAATAAAGTTTGAGAAGAAAGATATACATTCAGACTAGACAATGGGAAAATTCATCGGCACACTAATAATAAAGCACACATAAGGCTCATTTTGACAAGATTTTTGCAATCAATAGAGTTCTTTTGATTGAGAACATGTAAACCTATAGAACTGAGGCCACCAACCACTCTACGTGAACAAATGTCTAACGAAAACCCAAAAAAAAATTTAAACTCAAAAGATGCGGAGAGCGCCTTTGTTATTATAACAGAATGCCAACAAAACAACAAAAACATAAATGACAGAAGCAACCGTTTTTTTTTTGCCCAAACCACTAATACTAAAAGGAAACAAAGTCCCAACACAGAGGTAGCTAGTGGAAGCTGTCTAACCACTACATGCAGAGAGTTTGGAAAGTACGCATTACCATCATAAACCTACATAATACAACTTCACATCAAAATATATCTTAGGTACATAAATAAATTTTAACTTATTTATATTGTGGTAGAGCATATGCATAACGACATCGAGTAAGATGGCAACATATCAGTTCTACACTACAAAAAAAACTACATTTAACGACATACTATTTACGACATGTAGTTTTTAAATGTCATTGAAAAGTACATACAACAACATCTTCAATAAAAATGTCGTTAATAACATTTGAAACAATAATTAATGACATCTATATAGATGCCGTATTAAAGATCTTCTTTTAACGATAATAGTTTAGTGTCGTTAAATCATTTAAAGACACTAAACAATTGTCGTTAAAAGTAGACCTTCAGTACGGCATCTATATAGATGTCGTTAATTTTTGTTTCAAATGTCGTTAATAATATCTTTGTTGGAGATGTCGTTGTATGTACTTTTCAACAACATTCATAAACTATATGTCGTAAATTATATGTTGTTAAATGTAGTTTTTCTTATAGTGCTAATACCAACTATCATAACCCTAGCTACGTGGTTGTTACTTTAACTACTTAAACATATACTTATTAAGATTACTTAAATTTACGAAACATTTTTTTAAATAATACTATATTAAATAACCTTACTAAATAATTTTAACTATTTTTATTTTGTTGCAACAAAAATTTTAATGTATTATAATGATATATTAGTAAAAGCTTTTACAGCCGACAACAACCTTAGTCTCTAAAACATACATATATAATTTCAATGATACAAATTATACATAATTAACAAAAGCTAAATGTGGAATAAATCCGCATGGTATCTATTCTTTATTTCCACTAATCATCTACTGCTGTGCCATAGTCTTTCTGACGTTACTTGCAAGCAACTTGCCTACAATATGAACATAAGCTTATACAAGTAGGAACTATGTCTCAAAAATTATTTAAAAAGACTTATAGTAAAATATGCATGTATCGATTATGGTAATTTATGATCATGTCTTATAAATTGATGGACACAAATGTTTGAAGTTATTGCTCGCGATCATCAGAAAGTGAGGGTTTGCAAGGTCCCTAACAACATCGTGGTCTAAATTACTATACGGAAACATAAGCCTCCCGGTAGGTCGACATGTTGGTATGGCACTCAAACTTATCTTCTTTTTTTTTTTTTTTTATAGGCTTTACTGGAGTTATTAGTAAGTATGCAGTATGACATGGCATCACATTCCAAAACATAAGACATAAACATGCATTTATAATTTTTGAAAAAACATGTAATACATTTTATTTAGAAACTATTCATACTATAAGCGAGATTCCTACTTGCTTATTTTGTAGTACTAGGATTCACTACTTGCTAAAGTCTCTTATCCTCTACTGTTGAATTCTATAGAAGAGCACCCATTAAGAGTGTAAGATTAACTTTTTTTATGCTATTGTATCTAGTATAATTGCAAAGGAATCTAATCCATTCTTGAAAAATATTTTTCTTTATTAAAGGATTACAAAATCATCATATTATTACAAGGATTAATTGATCTAATCCTTATAATTTAGTTTTCCTTAATTGCCTTTATTTATTAGTGCTAAAGTTGATAATTAATTAATCTATTTATTAATTAATTATCTTAACTGTTAACTATGTCTAAATGAATCCAATCAATCAATTTAATAATTAATTGAGATTTTCTTATCCATAAGCTAAGTCTTCAAAAGTTTCTTTATGCTTTTATTGGGCACATGATTGCTTAAAGTCCTATATCTAAATACTTATTCATTTCGTAAGTCCAATATGACTAACTAAGTCTAGAAGCATTTACAGTATTGTAAACATTAGACTATTGGAACTTATATCCGAAAGGTTACTTTTGAACTGGTATGGGTGTTGGACTCGTATTTAGCATCATGATATTGCTACATGTTAGGCCTTTTTTAATCCTGCTTGAAAATCCATTTGAAAACTATTAAGGTTTGTAGTAAAACCCATTTTTGTATCAGTAAAGCTTCGAGTTAAAAATCCTATTTTAAAATAGAGTCCGAATTTAGTAAAATTGTATATTGTAGACTTATATAGTTTTTCGAGTGCTATAATTCCTTTGTTGGTCGTGAATTGAAATTCTACCATTAAACAGGTGTTTTGCTTAAAAACTTGTATCGAATGATACTTTTGAGTTAGTTTTAAAAGTCATGTATAACTATATGTAAGAGATAGTTTTCTTGCAAATTCTCTTCATGAAAGTTTCTCATTTAACAAGGCCTTGAACTTGTTTGTTTTAAAAATTATGTTTTCTATCTTAAGCACGTTTGTTTTTGGCTATTTTCATAAACTGTACCGCTTTAATAGTTTTCTATAAAAAGTTTCAACTATTTTTATAAATCTACTTTAAAGTCTAGATTGGAGGTGGATTCTTAAAAAATTTCCTTCACAAAATTTTTCATCTCATTAAAATCTAAAACTTTCATGTTTTGTAAAAATTATGATTCGGACTTTTCAAGGATTGTTTTCATCAAAAACAAAAACTACATTGCTTTAATAAACAAAAACTGATAGCTTTCTAAATCTAATTGTAGCAATATTTTAGAGGCATAATTTCAAAAAAATTTCTTCATATAAGTTTTTTGTCTCGTTGAGATCTAAAATTTTTTGTGTTTGGCAAAAATAATGATTCAGTTTTGAAATAGCTCATTTATGTTGAAACATCAACTACCTAGTTTTTTTTATAGTTTTTGGGCAATTTTTGAAAATCATCTGGAACTCCATCTTACAATCGAAACCATAAAAAATTTTGGTCCAAAAGATTTGTGCAGAACATCAAAATCTACAATTTTCGTTGCTCGTGAAAATTCTAAAATTGGCCAGTAAAAGATCCGTTTTTATGCTCATAGTGTATAGGAAATGTTTAGCACTTAGACCTTAAACTAAACCTAACTTGCATATATTTTAGCTTGCATAAACCTAAAAAATAGCAAAATAAATGTTATAAATGTTTTTGGAGACATTTATCAATAAAGAGTTTATTTTTTATTCATATATCAAATGTTGTCCGCTTTATGTTTATATTTATTAAATGTATGATAAGCAAACAAAAGTCTGAGACTGTTAGTCTAAACATTTAAGAATAGTGCATATGATGGATAGATTATGCAGAAGACATGAATCTTAAAGGTGATAGTCTAAATCTTAAGATCCGCAATCGAGGAAATAAAGTTGAGCGCTTTATTCATGCTCAGATTGTTATATTGTCTACATCCCTAATGGAAGATGGCTTGTCTTGGTTATCGAAGTAGAACTTCACTGGTAGAAACATTGATGCATTGTCATAGTTGACGATGTATTGGATCGGGACATAAAAATTGAATTGATTTGGTTAATAATTCTATTTGTGCAAATCAATTCACTTTAGGCAATCATATATGTTGTGTCTTAATCTTGAAATGACTAACGGGCCCGTATTCTTGACTTATGTCTTTTGATTTACCAAAGGGTGAGATCTTGACTTAATCGTGGTATGCATACTAGTACGTTGGAGACATGACTTCTGATTCACGTGGACTCATTATTCATAGATATATTATCCATTGCTCTTTTCGTAGAGTCAATGATATTCTTTTACATGCATTATCATGTAATTGGAAGACTAAAACACTCAACTATTGGATACATAGGTGTAATCGAATAATGTACTGTCTATGGATAGTAAGTATTTTGATGGTGTGATAATAGAACGTAAGATAAAAATAATCGAGAAGGTAAAACAGAATTTTTCCTTAAGTCGATTATAAATATCCTATGGGGTTGTAACACATTATGATATGTCATGGATGGTTAACTTATTTGAAGCTTAGTAATTTTATATAGTTCAAGAGTGCAACTCTAAGCTTTTAGTGGAGTAGTGCTAAAGTTGATAATTATAAGATATATTGTATTTTATAATTATAGGAGCTTCAACTATATATGTTCATCAAGTCCACTTTGCTAGCTCATAATGAATCTTGTTACGATACAGCGCGCTTTTCCTGCATATTGGTGACTTATGTTAAATTATTAGATTGGTTGAAACTTAATAAGATCAGATTTAATAATTCATGTTAGTTTATCAATTAAATTAATTTTGTAAATTGATTCAAGATAAATATGTTGAATTATTTGGATAGTATTTTATTTTCTATGAAATTATCTAGATATGACTGTTTTGATCAAATGAATTTTCTATTAGGTTATTTGAGTCTTTATCTAAGAATCTCGGGTGGAAAATATGATATTCTCATGGATCTACTTTATTGTAAGTTTGGCTGGTCGATACGTTAGTTCAGCCTATCGATGAAATAAGTTCGGTATGCCAATCTCCTAGTTCGGCCTATCGATTTTGGATAATCTGTATATGCATTTTGATGCATTTTTTATCAGAAGTTGATTCAGATTTGAATTTTGAGGCCTAATTTAATAAGGTTTAACCTCAGATTCGACCACTATAAATAAGGGGTGAGGTTTCTTAGTTATTCAGGTTAGTTGAGAAGTATAGAGTGAGTACTCTTGTGAGAAGACTTTGAAACTCTCTGAGAGCTATTGGTCAACTTCAAGAACCTTCGCTTTAGGTCTTCGTGAGTGGTTGGAAGACGAGTCACCAGAGGAAGAGCTATACGATGTGTGACCACCCACACCCTGATCGTGGATTGAAAATAGCAAAAAAGACCTTTTAGTTGAGGCTCTTTTGGAACATTCTTCTCTACACAGATTCAAGCCCACTTTGGTAGATAAAAAAGGTTAGTGACACCTGTCATTAATTTATTTATTTAATATATTAAACTTGTGTTTTGAAAAATACTATGATTTAAAATTTTAAAAATCTGCTACGTACTTGTTTTCTAACAATTGATATTAGAGCCTAGTTTCTATGTTGATTTTCGGGGTTTGTAATCATGCTATATACATGAATTATGAGATCTTATTCTCTCTTATGCTTGAATTTAATTTTTTAGAGAGTTGGCACTCTAGAGTTTCTATATAATTAAATACTGTTATGAGATTATTAGGTGAATGTTTATTAATTAATTATGGTTGATTAAATTATTATTTAATAATTAATTAATTAATTAACTTGTGCCAGTTATGGTTCCTTAGAGGTTAGAATGTGTGTCTAAGTTTTTTCATATAATTAGATGGCAGTCTATAATCACTATCTAAGAATTATTACTTTAAGTCTAAATTTGTAAAATGTTGTAATTAAATAATCATTTGAAGTGAAAATGGATCTAGAAAATGGAGATAATAGGAGTTCCATTGTTTTTCTATGTTTCTAAAATTATATGTTTTTAAATTGTTGAAAATAAGATTGAAAAACTACTTAAAAACTATTTTCTAAAAAAACATGAATTTAGCTCGGTCGGGAGGCCGAACCCTTCAGGTTAGCATGCCGATGGTCACAGACTGGCAGGCTAAACATCTAGTTCAGTAAGGTAGTAGTGGTTTCAACTCTAGCGACAAGCCAAACTCTTAAGTTCAGCAAGCCAATGATCCAGTTTGGCAGGTTGGTAGAGAGCAAAACTTTTTCAAAAAAGGTGCAGTTTTTGATTTTCTTTTTGAGACAATACTACGAAACATGAAATTTTATGATGACTAGAAAAATAAAACATTTGATCTATGAGGGATTGAAGAATTGAAGATGGATGCCACATGAAAAAGGATACAACTTGAAGATACAAGATAAAGAATCCATAATATTTTTCGATTAATCTTTTGTAATCTTTATTTTCTTTTCTCTAAGATGGAACAATGATATTACGGCTATTTATTTGTTATTTTGCTTGTGGCTTTGCATGTTGCTTTGTTTGTCTACATTATAATATGATTTGCCATGTATGTTGATAACATGCTATGTAGACTAGCAAGTACCACTCATTAAAAATTGTTCATGCATGTTAACATAAAACCTTGACTTTAAAATATTGAGTGGGAGAAGGTTTTCGAAAAGAGGACCTACGGCCTCAATTGTTGGTTCATAGATAGCATATGGTGGCTTTGATCGCTAGGAATGAATTTCATCATGTATCAGGTTGGATCTCCAAGGGGATAATTTATTTGAGCATGATTTATCATTAATCACCCTAAGATGGTGATTATAAACCGTGGATAAAGTAGCTGAAACAATAGTTATACACTCAAGATTAATTTTGTTATTAACCTCTCCAAAGAGCTCTGTTAATGAAATTAATGGCCAAAGAAATGATTATTGGCATATGCTAGATCAGACGGGTCTTAGATGGTATGTATTAATCAGAGGGGATCTGTGTCCCTAATTAAATTTGGTAAGTCTCTCTAAGGCAGCTTGTTGGATTCTGAGTTAGGAATTATCGCTGTAAGGTTGTAATATTTTTAAGGTTTTGACACATAAACACATTGTATGTTTTACTTGATTGTTATCTTATTAAACTATTTTGGAATGTTTGCTTATATTTGATATATGAATCTTTATTGTAGATTAAAAATGTCTAAAAATGCTTTATATTTGATACTCGATAAGAACATGTTGACTAGCCAAAATTGTAATGATTATAAAAGAAACCTAAATATCATCATATCCTTTGAGAAATTGAAATTTGTGCTGACAATACCGTGTCCTCTTGAACCTACTGGAGATTCTACTAATGAGCAAATTTAAACGTATGATCGAGGGAAAAATGCTAAATATCAGGATCGTTGTTATGTTATGGCTAACATGAATAAACTGTTGCATGCTCAACATGAAGATCATAAGACTACAAAGCAGATCTTGGATAATCTTGAAGACATGTTGGGAGGCCAAGGCCTAACAAAACGATAAGGGGCTCTTTCGAAACTCTTAAACTACAAACAAAGTTTGGGGACTCCTATGAAAGAGCATATGATATTGGTCATGTGTTACTTTGTTGAGGCTCAAGCCCATGGAGCATATATTGATGCTGGGTCACAGATGACTATAGTTTTTGAGACTCTATCTAAGGAATTCATCCTTTTTAGAGCTTCATATAATTTGAACAATAGATAGGATGTGACCTTGACTAAGTTGATGAAGCAGTTACAAGAGTTCGAAAATCTGATCAAGGAAACTCCTGCTCGTGGTGAGGCCAACTTGGTGGCTTTATCTGGTTCCAATCCTAACCTAGGGAATGGAAAGAAGCAGAGGGTTAAGAATAGAAAATCTTCTATTCCAGCAAATGGAAAGAATACGAAGAAGAGAAAGAAGGACCCGAAGAAGTTAAAGTGCTTTTTCTAAAAGAAAGTTGCGCATATGAAGAAGAATTACAAGGGCTTTTTATCTAAAGGAAGTAGATGCAAACTTTTGGTAATTGAGACTTGTTTAATCAAAGAATCAAGTGACACTTACGCCATAGATTCTAGTGCGACTAATCATGTCTGTGTTTCTTTGAAGGGATTTAAGGAACGAGAAGTTTGCTACATGAGCACTTCATGCTTCAGATAGGTGATGGATCCTTAGTGTTGGCCGAAGCAATAGGAGACTTTTATCATTACTTTGATAATTATAGGACTTTGGTTTTGAGAGATTGTTTATATGTTCCTAAACTTAAAAGGAATTTAATATTTGTCGCTTGTTTATTTAAAGACTCTTATTCAGTCTCTTTAAATAATAAAGTTGTGATTCGTAAAAGCAAATCTTTTATCTATAGTAGATGGATGCAAAACAACCTATATTTTATCAAACCTAAGAAGGACTCAGTGCTGAAGACTGAAGTTGATGATAACTCTAAAAGACTTAAAACTTTTCACTCTAATGAGACTTATCTTTGGCATTTGCGATTAGGTCATATTAGCCTGAATAGGATTCAAAGGTTGGTAAGGGATGAAAATTTAAGTCATTTAAAGGTGGAATCTATACCACAATATGAATCTTGCTTGGAGGGCAAAATATCCAAAAGACCATTTGGGTCTAAGGGCAATAGGGTCGAAAGGGTTCTAGAACTTGTGCATGCCAATGTTTGTGGTTCCATGAACATCAAGGCATGTGAAGGGTCTGAGTGCTTCGTCACTTTCTTGATGATTATTCAAGATATTGAAATGTCTACCTAATGCATTATAAAAGCAAAACTTTTGACAAGTTTAGAGAGTTTTAGGATGAAGCGAAAAACCAATGAAGTAAACCCATAAAGGCACTTTAATCTGATCGAGATGGTGAATACCTCTCCGATGACTTCTTAGAACACTTATTAGAGAACGAGATTTTCTGCCATTTGACTGTGCTGGGCACTTTGAAGTAGAATGGCGTACCTGAGAGAAGTAATAGGACTTTACTGGACATGGTTAGGTCCATGATGAGTTATTCATTGTTGCCTTTATCCTTTTGGGATATGCATTACAAGCCGTATGTTATCTTTTGAACCATATGCCTTTAAAATTGGTTCCTAAAACTCCTCACTAGTTGTGGATGGGTAGGAAGATATCCTTAAACCATATTCGTATATGGGGATGTCCAGCTCATGTCATGTGTAAGGAAGCAAACAAGTTGGAAGCACGTTTAGAAGTTTGTGTGTTTGTAGGATATCAAAAAAAGACTAAAAGGGGTTATTTTTATAACACAAAAGAGAATAAAGTCGTGGTTTCAACGAATGCAACATTCTTTTAGGAAAATTACATGAACAACTTTAAGCCTCGAAGTAAAGTGGCACTCAAGGAATTGACGAGTGATTCAATCACTCTAGAGGTTTTGGCTTAAACCAATTCAATCAATGTAAAAAAACCGACTGAACAACAACCTTAGGGGCTTCGGCATAGTGGGAGGATTGGGCATCAACTCGAGAGGTGTATGTTCAATAGTGAAGCTTACTTAGCTGAACCGGTTGAACATGACATGAATTCTTACATTTATGTAGAGGCTATAGAGGATGCTAATTCAAAGCTTTGGACAGAAGCTATGAACTTGAGATGAAGTTTATAGTGACTAATCGAGTCTTAGAACTTGCGAATCTTCCCAAAGTGGTAAAACCCATAGGGTGTAAATGGATCTATAAGAGAAAAAAAAGAGAAAATTGGAAAGTGAAACCTATAAGACTAGACTAGTTGCTAAGAGATACATGCAAAAGGAAGGAATCGATTACGAGGAAACCTTTCACCTATAGCCATGCTTAAGTCCATTACTATTCTCTTATCCATAGCTGCTACTCTCGACTATGAGATTTGACAAATGGATGTCAAGTTGGCTTTTTGAATGGCTATCTTGATGAGTCCATATATATGGTATAGTTAGACAAGTTCAAGGCTAAGGGTCAAAATGGTAAGGTCTGTAAGCTACTAAAGTGAATTTATAGACTTAAGCAGACTTCTCGTTCTTTGAACATAAGATTTGATCAGGTGATCAAAACTTATGGGTTCGAACAAAATGTGGATGGACCATATGTTTACAAACATATTACGGATAGGAATTTGATTTTTCTACTGCTCTTTATAGATAACATTCTACTAATTAGCAATGACATTGGGGCATTGTCATCGGTTAAATTATGATTGACCAAGTAGTTTGACATGAAAGACTTATGTGAACCTAATTATGTTCTCGGTATCTAGATCTTTTGAGATAAGAAAAACAAAATGATAGCTTTATCTTAAGCTGCAAACATAGCTAAAATTCTCAAGAAGTATGCAATGCAGAATTAAAACAAAAGTAGGCAATCATCAAGGTCTGGAATTAATCTTTCTAAGAAAGACTCACCAAAGTCTAATGAAGAAAGAGAATTGATGAAGAAGGTGCCTTATGTTTCGACAGTGGCTAGTTTCATATATGCTATACATTGTACACGACCAAACATTTGTTATGCGGTGGGGATAGTAAGTTGATTTCAATCAAATCTAGGACCGAACCACTAGGTTGCAGTCAAGCATATTTTCAAGTACTTGAGAAGGACTCAAGGGTATATGATTGTGTATTTGGGGGAGGATCTCACACCTCTAAGATACACTGATTAGGATTTTCAATCTTGTCTGGATTCAAGAAGATCGACTTCTGGTTCTATGTTTACTCTAGGTGGCAGTGCTATTGTTTGGAAAAATGTCAAGCAAGATTATACTTTGGATTTAATGATAGAGGCTGAGTATGTGGCAGTTCATGACGCTTCAAAAGAGAGTGTGGCTCTACAAGTTTCTTGGGGATCTTGAGGTAGTTCCTGGTATGGATATGGCAGTATTGCTGCGTTGCGAAAACATTGTGGCGATAGCTATATTAAGGAATCAAGATTTCATAAGAAGAGTATGTATATTCATTGGAAGTCTCATTTGACAAAGGATTTCTTTGGGGCGGGCATGTTGCTGTATGCAAAATCGTGTCTAAAGATAATTTTGTTGATCCATTATTAAAGACACTAACTGTGGAGCTTTCAAGAGGCATGTAGAGGCTATGGGAATGCAAGATATGTCATGTTTACTCACTTGGTGTAAGTGGGAGATTGTTAGACGTGGTGCCCTAAGGATTAACATGTTGTAATATGTTTTTGGAGACATTATATCAATAAAGAGTTTATTTATTATTCATATACCAAATGTTGTCTCTTTATAATCATATTTGTTGAATGTATGATAACCAAATATAAGTCTAAGACTATCAGTCTAAACCTTTAAGAATCATGCATATGATGGACAGATTATGCAGAAGATGTGAATCTTGAAGGTGGATAGTCTAAATCACAAGATTTGCAATCGAAGGAATAAAGTTGGATGCTTTATTTATGCTAAGATTGTTATGTTGTCTACATCTCTAACTGGAGATGGCTTGTCTTGATCATTAGAGTGAATAGAAATATTGGTGCATTATCATAAGTGACGAAGAATTGGATTGGGACATAAAAGTTGAATTGATTTGGTTAATAATTCTGTTTATACAGATGAATTCACTTTAGACAATCATATGTGTTGTGTTGTAATTCTGAAATGACTAATGGGCCCATATTCTTGACTTATGTTTTTTGATATACTAAAGGATAACATCCTGACTTGATGATAGCACGCATACGAGTACGTTGGAGACATGACTCTTGATTCATGTAGACTAATTATGCATATATGTGGAATTTATAGCTCTTTTTGGAAAGATAATGATGTTCTCTTATATGCATTATCCTATAATTGAAAAACTGTAACACTTAACAATATAGATACATAAGTGTAACTAGATGGTATACTATCTATGGAGAGTAAGTATTCTGATAATGTGATAATATGATGTAAGATAAAAATAATTGGAAAGGTAAAAAGAAATTTATCCTTAAGCCGATTATGAATATCCTATGAAGATGTAACGTATTACAACATGTCATAAACGATTAGCTTACTTAAAGCTTTGTTATTTTATATAGTTCGAGAGTGCAGTTCTAAGCTTTTATTAGAGTAGCGTTAGAGTTGATAATAATAAAATATGTATCTAGGATATTGTGTTTTATAATTATAGGAGCTTGAACTATATATGTCCATCGGATTCTCTTTGTTGGCTCATAATAAATCCTATAATGATACAGTGTTTTTTTCCTACATATTGGTGACATGTTAAATTATTAGATTGGCTGAAACTCAATAAGATCAGATTTAATAATTCATGTTAGTTTATCGATTAAATTAATTTTGTAAATTGATTTAAGATAAACATGTTGAATTATTTAGATAATATTTTATTTTCTTGAAATTATCCAAATATGACTGTTTTGATCAAATGACTTTTCTATTGGGTTATTTGAATTAAAACTGAGGCTCTATCTAAGAATCATAGGTGGAAAATAAGATATTCTTATGGATTTAGATTATCGTAAGTTCGACAGGTCGATGCATTAGTTCGACTTACTGATGAAGTAAGTTCGGTAGGCTGATCTTCCAAGACGGCCTAGAAATCGTGCGATAATCTATATACGCATTTTTAAAGCATTTTTCATCAGAAGTTGATCAGATTTGAATTTTGGGGCCTAATCTTGTAAGGCTTAATCCTAGATTCGACTAGTATAAATAGGGGTGAGTTTTCTCAGCTATTCAAATCGATTGAGAAGCATAAAGTGAGTACTTTAGTGAGAGAAACTCTAAAACTCCCTGAGAGCTACTTTCAACATCAAGAACCTTAGCTCTTAGTCTTCTTAAGTGGTTGGAAGGAGATTCACTAGAAGAAAAGCTATACGATGTGTGACTACTCACACTCTAATCTTAGATAGAGAATAGCAAAGAAGACTAGTTACTTAAGGCTTTTTGGGAACGTTCTTCTATACACGGATTCGGACCCATTTCGATATATAAAAGACTTTAGTAAGATCTATCATTAATTTATGTATTTAGCATATCAAACTTGTTTTTTACAAAATGTTCTAATTTAAAATTTTAAAATTCTACTACATACTCGCTTTCCAACAGTACAAGCTTAGACCTTAAACTAAACATAACTTGTACATATTTTAGCTTGCATAAACCTAAAAACCCACAAAATAAACTTACAATACCGAACTAAATATATAAATAAAAGCATGATTACATGCAATAATCACCAATGATTGTAAACTAAATCAAACTTAAAATAAAAAATAAGGTTAGATCATATACCCATGAAGAACAGACTTTAGGGTGCTTGTCCTAATCTCCCTTCTTCTTCTTTATTATGGTTAGATTCTTGGTGAGTGAGAGAGTGAAAAATTAAGAGTGTATGGAGATATGGGAGCTGGTCCTAGCTTAAGAAAAATGAGGGAACTAAAATGGCCAAAAATGGGCTTTTAAAAAGCTAAAGGGTATTTATAGGCAAAAGAGTAACTTTGAGTTGACAAAATGGGCTAATCAAACTCCTAAGTGTGGCACTATTCTTAACTGGAGGGAAAGAAAGTTAATTCTTTTAACAAATTTATGTCTTGCTTTTTTCAAGGTATGGTGGAGGTATGGCAAGACAAGATCCATGTTTCATGGAAGCTTTCAAAACTTGAGTGTCCTTGTGTCTCTTCAAAGTCAAAATCTATATAGTTCTAACCTCTCATACTGCTTAAGTCTTGGTTTGAAACTAATTTCCAAATTAATTATTATCGGTATCAAAAATTAAGTGCATAATAAAATTAGACTATTATTTATCTTAAGACTATTTCTAGACCAAATATAACCTTTTATTAGACTATTATTTATCATAAGACTATTTCTAGACTGAATAAAACCTAAACTTGACTTTGTTTTTATTTTTTATTTTTTGGATATGATATAGTTTTTCAATAGTGTCAATTTCTGAACTTGGATAAAACTATTTACCAAAAATGCTACTCACCGATTTTTAGTTCTACCTAATAGGCAATTAAGGATGTGTTGTGTACTATAGTGTTTCTTATATAACGCCCACCTAATTTTATGTAACGGATTATGTTATGAAAATAACGACGTTAAATGTTATATTTATGATATGTGTTATGATATACAATATAATGGTGCTAACCATTTTATTCTAAGTGATATGACAGGTGACGCTCACATGGAATTGATGTGCTCAAATATTCATATCATTAATATTAAATTTAATTATATTTTTATTGATAATTTAATGTTATGAATGATTTTTGTATTTAAGGACAGATCGGCAGGCCGGACCATTCAGTTCAGCAGGCCGAAATGATTTCCACAGAACGGCAAGCCGATGGTATATCATTGGTAGGCCGAACTTCAGAGATCGGCAGGCCGAAGTGGGAGATCGACAGGCCGATGACAGCTGACAAGCAGTCAGCAAAAATTTCACAAAAATTGTGATAAGGTTGAATTTGTGATAAGGATAATTTATTTTGAATAATTAACATAATTATGGGATGATTTATTTAATTTTGGTAATCAAGCAATTGACTTTTGATTAAATTGAATTAATGGATAAGTTTTTTCGATTTACAAAAAAGAGAATATGGTAATTGCGACAAAATCATTGACTCTCCCTCAATATTCTCCTTTCCCCACGAATTTTTGCTCTGACTTTAATCAAAAAAATTTCTGATTTGTATTAAGAGGATAAGTTTTTCCTTATTTTTGAATTTCATTTTTTCACCATAGCAAAAATTTCTCTCAGACAAATTCTTTCTTTTCGTACTCTCTCTCTCTAATTCTCTCTCAATTTCTCTCTTCTTATCACATTTCTTTTCTTCTTCTTCCTCTCAAATTTCCCCTGCAATCCTTTGTTAAAATATCAAAATTTCTTTGGAGTTAATTCAAGGAGTTTTAGGAAGAAATCGTTCTAAGGTATGAACTCAATTTCGGTAATTTTTAAGCATATTTTTCCTCCTGTAATGTGACTGCCATATCTTTCTCTACGAATTTTATTTTGCTCTGAATTTTTAATATGTTATTTATGCATGTGTTATAAGATATTTCTCCAAGTTTGACGTTAATTTGAATTTTCTATAAAAAGTTATGAATTTTCTTCTCTCCACCACTCACAGTAAATTGTTGCTGACTATTTATGTTGCACAAATGTATGGGTGTTATTTTTAATGCAAATGAATGTTTTAATGCACGAAAATTAGTGTACATGCTTATATATATATTAAATTATGGGCTGGAAATTTTGGTAATGATTTGATGAGTATTTCATGTGTTATAAAATTTTTAATAAGCCTAAGTTATGTGACTGCTTAAACTGTAAAATTGTGAGCTTTTTGATGTTACATGAAGCTATATAGTGATGAAAATTTTTGCACCACTGTATTTATATGTTAATATGTGATCATGTGAATTTTAGGGTCATTATAATTTTATTTTAATTATTGGGAAGTAATAATTACATATAACTCACTGTTTTGCACATAGAGTGTATTTTTGGTCTCTGCCTTCCAATGCATGGTTTGAGGTGTTAGGAATTTATTTGAAAGTGATTTTTGAATATGTTATAGTTCTGTGTGTATATAACATGTGATAATTTTTGTGAATTTTTCTATGATATGAAAATGTGAAAATTGGACCTGAGATAAAAATTGTTCACTGCCTAACTATTGCTGGCAGATTGCATGTTGAATGTTATGTGACTTGTTTAAAATACTAAAGGAGATTTTTACGACTGAAGAAAAATCATGGTGATAGGTATATATGCTATCTATGTTCCTGTCAATTTTGGCACTCAAATTATATATGGATGTAAAGTTATTCAATTTTTTATTTCATGGAGGTCAGAAATATAAATGTTGTTTCAATGTTTTATGGTTAATAAAAAAAAAATGTATGTATGATGTTTTTATGAAATGGTTATTATGGATGTTATGTTATGGTAATTAATTCATTAAAATAAATGTTAATTACCCCTTTATGAATATATGACATGGACACATTGAGAAGTGAGTACATCGAGACCGCGGCGTTATCACCTACAAAAGTAAGGTTAAGTAAGCTCATTGAGGTAAGTACATTCTCACCTGCAACATGATGAATTTATGAAAATCTATATTCATGATGGTTTTATAATGATTTCTCATGATGATTTTTACATGAAGTATTATGATGAGTTTTTAAGGTGTGAAAGTTTATGCATATTTTGATGATAACGTTTTTGAAAGCATGAAAGTATAAGTATGTACATGTATCACCTAAATAAGTGTTGCACACCCAATGTTATGATATGTTTTTGATAAGTTATGATGTCATGTTTGGTTTGGGATTAGCTACCCCTCTCCTCTCATGACGGCGCGCCTATGATGATGATGTTATGGTGCAACACTTGGGCCTTTAAGATAAAACGAATAAGTTTTAATATAGTTGATGTAATGAAAGATATGTTCCTATGAAAATGTGCCTAGTGCACATTATGATGATGATAATTATGAAGTTGATGATGTTCATGAAATGTTTTTAAGTTGTGAGAATTACAATGTACTTACTAAGCATTAGCTTATTCAAGTTTTATATCATGTTGCAGATAAGAGTAAGAAAGTTTTGGAGTAGGCGGAGGACACTGACAGGCGTGTGAGCTCAGGAAGATGGTTTGCAAATGGAAGAACGCCAAGGAAAGATGTTTTAAATGAAATGAGTCATGATTTTC
>CAMOHE010037832.1:0-29754 GCA_946598075.1 Artocarpus hirsutus | reverse complement strand
AAGGTAAGACAGAACTTGTCCTTAAGCCGATTATGGATGATCCTATGGGGATACGATACACTATGATATATCATGGAGACTTAGCTATACGGGCTTCGTAATTCTATAAAGTTCGAGAGTGCAGCTCTAAGCTTTTAGTGGAGTAGCGTTGGAGTTGATAATTATGAAATGTGTATCTGGGATATTGGGTTTCATAATTTTCAGGAGCTTGAACTATAAAGGTTCATTTGGTCCCATTTGCTAGCTCATAAAATCCTGTAATGATACGGCATGCTTTTATAATAATTGGTGACTTATGTCAGATTTATTAGATTGGTTGAAATTTGGAAGAATCAAATAATTCATGTCTGTTTATCGGTTGAGTTAATTTTGTGACAAAATTAAATCAAGATAAACTTGTTGAATTATTGGGATCGGATAATTCTTGTTTGTTTATCAGTTAATTTAATTTCAGATAAATTAAATCGAGATAAACTTGTAGAATTATTAAGAATTTATTTATTATCCTAGAGATTATCTAGATAAATTTGTTTTAATTAGATAAGTTCTCTATTGGGTTATTTGAATTAAAACTGAGGCTTTATCCTATCGAATCTCGGGTGAAAAATAAAAGATTCGCTGAGATTTTTTTTGGCAGTTCAGCATGTCGATCTTAAAGTTTGGCCTACCGATGGGGCAAGTTCGGCCTGTCTATGCATAGAATAAAAATCACGCGTTTTTATGCAGATTTCATCCTATATTGACCCGAATTTGATTCTGTTTCGAATTTTTGAGACCTTATCTGATAAGGAATGACCCTAGAACCAACCTCTATAAATAGGGAGTGAGTCTCATGAGTTATTTAGATCAATTGAGAGATTAAGAGTGATACTCTGCTGATGAGAATCTGAAACTCCCTAAGAACTCTTGTTCACAAATCATGAATACTAGCTTTGGGTTCTCTCAATTGGTTGGAAGAAGAGTCACCTTGAGGAAGAGTTGTATGTGTGAGCCCACACTCACTCTGATCGTGGATAGAGAATAGCAAAGAAGACAAGTTAATTGAGGCTCTTCTGGAACGTTACTTCTCTACACTGATTTCGAGAGCTTTTTGACGAATACAAGGTTAGTAAGATCAGGTTAACTTATACATATAGCATGTCAAACTTGTGTTTTAGAAATACTCTGATTTAAAATTTTTAAATTCTGCTGTGTATTATTTTTCCAACACCCATGATATTAATGGGTTGAGAAATCTCAATACTAACATGATCTGTTCTAACATAGGTTGACACGAACACGATCTATACTAAGTCACTCCCTATGCAACCAATGAAATGCTAATGACCCTCAACCCGTCAAAAACCCATAACTTGTTAATGACCTGTAACTCATCAATGACTCATAGTAACCCCACTAAGCCGTGACCTTTTTTCTCAAAATCAAATGAGTTTCATATTATAACAACAAAAAATTAAGTCCTAAAATTTTTAAAAATATCCAACAAAATAACAAGTCCAATAAAACAAAAAGTCTCAAGTGATTAAACTAAAATCATCTTCTTATTGTTCAAGAGTTAAAATCAATTTAGTTTGAAACTTGGTCTGAGATTGCATGAACTAGGGTTTTTGTTTTATGCGTCTATTTAATAATAGGAGAAAATATTTTAAAAATATTTAAATAATTAATTGCGGGTCAGAAGGATTATTTTAGTATCATACGATTTGACTCAAACATGACCTGTTTTTGAACGGGTCAGTTTCAGGTTTATGCTAAAATGATTCGTGGTCAATTTTTTTACCCTAACCCATAAAAAAGCATGTCGAGTTTGTGTCATGTCATCATGTCATAACTCATATTACTAACCCTAGTTTCAATGATACAATAATACAAAATTGGCCCGAGTTGGCTCCCTCTATAACCACCCATATAACCCAAAGAAAAACCCAAAAGAAAAAAGGGAAAACAAACGGGCTTGTTGTTAATTTTATATGTATGAACTAGCAGGCATGTGCATCATGGTACACTTAACCAAAAGGGAAAAAAAGAAAATTGGCTTGTTGATGATAATGTGCGTGAACTAGTATGTATATGTGGTACATTACATTTCAGAAACTACTCTTTATTTGTGATGTGGTATTTGTTGATATTGATAGCCTCCTCATAACCAAAAGAAGGTAAAACGAAATTGGCTTTTTATGATTTATATGCACGAACTAGTAGGTATGCGTGACATGGTATTAGGCTATTTTTAGTATGTTTAGGAGAACCATTGAAACCATTTTTTATTGTTGGAACTGTTTTTCGGTTTAAATTTTGTAAGAGAAAATAATATAACAAAAACAGTTAGAACCGTAAAATACGATTTGAACTATAAAAAACGGTTTGAACTGTGATTGTGAAATAGAATTATTGTTCAAGAAGTTTAATTTAGAGGCTTTTTTGTGATGCATCGAATACTTATCAATAATATGTGTATGTATCATAATGTCTAGTTATCTCATTAACCAATGCAAATTAAATGGTTCAAGATATTCATAAAGTATTTAAAAATTTTCATAATTTTGATTTGGTTGCACTTATCATCAACTAGGCTTTCTATACCAATTGATAATAAAAGTTGAGATCACGATGTTTCACGTTTCATCATTTATTGAAAACTTTGGGACATCAGTGAGATTCATGCATGTGTTGATATATTCTCTTAGCAAAATAATATGCGGTAACTTATCTTGAATCAACTTCCATAAATCACACCAAATTAACAAATATGACCCCAAAATTTTTGTCGGGAATCCTAAAAATTGTAGTATTGATCAAAGTACCACACCATCAAAAGCAAAAAAAAAAAAAATAATAATAATAATAAATAAATAATAAAAGACACTTTCTCTTATCAAAACAATTGAACAAGCTGCAATAGTTGGCAGTTTTTTTCCCTTATATGATAACTAATAAGATTTGGAGTAAATTATATTGTTATATCTTAGAATATTTGTTTTTTTATAATGTATTTCGAACTTTTAATTTTAAGAAAATACAAGTTAAATTTTAAATTTATTGATAGTTAAGGTCAAATAATTATGAAGGGAAAAAAAAAGCACCAACTATCAAAGAAAAATTGTCAAAACAATAAAGCAAGTGGAATAGTTGGCAGTTTTTTTCCCCCTACTTGATGAGATTGGCAAATGGGTCAGCAGGACAACTTGCGCAAATTGACACTCTTGAGAAATGGGTTAGCATCACAACTTGCGCAAACTGACACTCTTGAGGACCGTTTAAAAAAGAAAGCAAACTGTTGTACAATCCATAGTTTTTTAGAATGAGCAATGCAATTTTTTTTTAAACCACTAAACAATTAATTCAATTATTTGCTTTTGGAACAATTAATTCAATCATATTTTAGTGGCATAAAAAATAAGACGTACGGTACATCGAAAATAGCGAGTTGTACCGTAGTTACTTTCTTGGCTTTCCTAGCGAGGATGGATGAATTGTACTTGGCCATGGATAAATAAGTACATGATGGTACATGATTTGGTTAATTAAGAATTAAGCTGAGCGCTTTTACGGTTGGCTTTGGAATTTGGAAAGAGACAAGAGCACTTGGGATTTGGCATTCCAGCCACATTATTACTGCTTTTTAAATTTCCTTTTCCAAATTAAACCCGTTTGCTTAGCAAATTACAATTTTGTATATAATCTGTAATTAGGGATTTTTATAGAATAACTGGGGGTTTTGTTAGGAACTTTGTATTTTGGTGTATTTGGCTTTGTTTGATAACGTCATTTTAACTATGAGTGTATTTTGAAAAATAGTTGTAATTAATAAGCTAGAACAAAGACACTGTAGCATATATAAGTTTTACATTATAACATACTTTTACGTTATATTGTAGCAGATAAGAACTTTAAACTATATCAGTTGAAACTTATGATTTGGAACTGCTTTGTCAAACATACTCTATATCGTTCCAACTGCTACAGTGTAAAGCTCTTACAAGCTACAACGTAAAGCAAAAGTAAACTATATTGTAAAGCTCTCACATGTTACAATAATTTTGTTTCAACTTTTGACTTTAGCTGTGTTGTTAAACACACTCTTTATTATTTTAACCATTGAATTTTTTTTAACGATGTAATCTACGACTATTGATTTTAAAAATTTACAACACGTAATATAAAATTGTTTCTAATCATAAATTTTAACTATTAAAAAATTAATCTAATAGTTAAAATAATAAGGCCTATCCATGTCTTGTCTAATCCTAATTTTTTTGATATTTATCCTTTTCTCCCAGATCACTCTCCCCGAGTCTACCAACCATAGAAGATTTTAGTGACTCTTTTAACTCAAGAAAAAGAGAAAAACAAAAGAGAATGAAAATCGAATTTATTTTAAAATAAAAAATGCTCGAGATGGTTTTTCAACCATTCAGATTTTGACACGTATAAGAATTTTTTTAATCATGCATGCCTAATCAAAATGCATGTCTAATCACTTTAGGCGTGATGAGATTACGAATTAGAAGCTTCGTAATTGTCATTATTATCTAATGCTTCTCTTAGCAGATAAGGGTTTTCGCATGCCAAGAATTGCAGTCTCTGTTATTGTTTTATGCTGGATATTTGGGCCATTATTATGCAAAACGAACCGAGATTTTTGTTAATAAAGTTGTATTTTTAGCCATGGTTTTTCCAAGGCTTTTCACTAAACTGAAATGAACACAACAGGCACCCCATGCTTCCCCCAAGTATTAGTTATATTTTACCTTAAGTATTGCTATGTTCTGTGATATAAAGCTCACATAATTTATCATTACTGTCATCAATTAAATATTTGAAGCATATTATTATCAATTATTTATAGAGGTAGTATCTCTAAATTTTCCCATCCTTATTTCCCGTTGCATGTTCTAATTTTGTACACATCTAAGATTTAGTTAATAAACCTGTAATTACCACACATCCAAATCTTTTTGTTCGTTATATAAAACTGAATTAGAATTATAATTTTGCAAGAAATCAGATTTAAAAAAAAATAATGCATTGGTAGTTACAAAAGTATCTTCAAAATCTAGCTTCAAAAATAACACAGTCAAACGTAATTGTCCTCTGGGAGAAAAATCAGTACATTTTTTTTTTCCGGTGCAACATTAACTACACCGGCACAAAACTTTAGCCATGATCCTACCGTGACGCTATATCGACACCAGTTTTTCCAGTCGGGAATTGTTTTTCCCTGCACTCTTCCATATTTTCTTCCTAGTAGGGTTTTTAGCATTTTGATTACTACCCTAATTGCATTTCCAATCCCCTAAAAGCTTATACAAGTCTAACCAGACTGACTTGGAGCTCTATATAAGCAGCGGTCAAAATTGTTTCCCTTGAAATTTATCAAAGAGAAAAAAAAAAAAAAAAAAAAAAAAACAGAACCACACAAATATATATATATATATATATATATGTATTATTTCTGGATTTTGGTTGACTTGGCAAAAAAGCTTGCAATGGGTTTTGGAGAGGGACCCACGTCAGATGGTGGGGGTTCAATTAATAAGCGTTTTGTTTAAATTGGTTCTCTTCTCTTAGACAAATAGTCTGAGATGTGCAATGAATTTGATACATGTAAAGTAATGTATATCTGATGGTTCAAAGTATGGCTGGAAAGACCAAAATGGGACCAAAACCATATCCTTTCAAAAGCTTGGGTTGGAATCAATGGATCGCTTTCGACCCTCTGGAACTATACAAACTTTGGCTTTTGTTCATTTTGCCTTTTTTTTTTTTTTTTTCACACACACACACACACACACACACATATTTGTTTTATATTTCTTTCTAATTATCCTATCTTGCTGCCGACCAATTTCCCCATATTTTCCGTGTCTTTCGTAATGACACCTTTTCTAATTAGGATTCATTTTTTTCAAGGAAAAAATGTCTTTTTAATTACTTAGGACTCACTCTTTCTAAAGGATAAAAAAATCTTTTTTTGCTGTCCTCTCAATGATTTGGTTGAGAAATCACCATATGGTAACTAGAATTTATGCATATTTCATATGGGTACATTGCATCTTCACTCCTCTTATTATATATATACATCATGAAACACCTTTCATAATATATTATAGGAACTAGGTAATTTGTGCAAACAGAATGCAGTTTTCACCTTATTTATCTTTTTGCTTTAGGTGGTTTAAGAATATAAATGTGTGTTGCATGGGTGGAAAAAAAAAACGAAAACAAAAATAAACAAAACATCCTTAAATATTATTTTGAATAATATCTTATCTTAGAAGTAACACAAAAATTGTTTGCTGCAAACCTAAGGAATTAATAAGCAGCTAATTCACTATATAATAATTAAATTAATATGCCTTGTCTGCAAACCCAAATAATAACGAAAAAGCAAAAGCAGTTGGAAAACCATTTGGACCGCATCTGTTATTATATTGCCAATTTGCCATCATATAAACAAATATGAAACGTACCAATAACTACAGCAACATATTTCCCCCAATAAATAAATAAATAAATAACTATAGCAACATAAACTTAATATTATTTTAATTTACTTGTCAGGCGAACGTACAACAAAATAACATACTGTGGGGAAAATTTAGATTGCCCATTTGAAATTTGAGGACCCTTAAAAACGCAATTCATCAAAATTCTATGGAACAAAAGAAGTTTCATTATTTGGACGTGGAAAAAAAAATCCTACTAGCATAAACACAGTATGAACAGTCAAACTTCAACAAACTTTGTTAAGTTATTTATATTTTAATCTAATAGAGTTTTTCATCTGGTATGATCTAACAATTCACATTTATATCTTACGTAAGATGTTACGTAGGATGTTTGAAAGAAAAGTTTAAAACTATTTAGTTTTATAAAACTCTTATATAATACAATGTAAATAAAACTACAATATAAAATTATCACATGCTACAATATTTAAGTTATAACTTTTGGTTTGAACTCCCCTCCCAAAAATCAATATTGAGCGCTGCTAACGGAATATATATATATATATATATATCTCGTAAGTCCATGACTATATAATCAGCTTATTCATCCCACTTGACTTTCAAAAAGCTTGGAACATTTATCCCATCATATAATACAACCCCCTTTTGTCACAACCCCCTTTTCTGATCTCTCAACTTGTTCATTTATCCAACTCATATCCTATTTGATTAATATTCTTTTCTTGAACTAATTATGCAATTTCCCTGCACGAGCACATTGCCCAAGTAGCACTAATTAAACCAGCTCTTTCACAACTTTACAATAAAGTCTCATTTGTACGTCTCTTAAATTAGTCACAAACTTGGTTTTTCCTAGCCCATGTGCAAGAACCATTAATATTACTCATCCAACTACCAATAAAGAATAGAAACCAACCGGTTTCATGTACAATTGATATGAAAAGGTCGAATTGAAAAAGGAAAAAAAGATTAATTGAATTCTAAAAAAAAGTGTTGTTTCAATCTTATGCATGTTGGAATTGATTTTCTCTTTTGTGGTTTCCTTTTTTTTATTTTTTTTAAAGAAAAAGGATATAAAATTCTAGCATATAACAATGAAAGAAGATGTTGGGTAATGAATTAGGGAATTGTGTACATGAAAAACAAAGAAGTGTTCAAACAGTTCATGCATAACTTTTTTTACGTTTAATGTACATGCATTTTCTGTTACAACAATAAATTATAAGAACGTAGGATATAAATATGCAATGACCATGAAATGTCAATGTAAGCACTATAAGAAAAACTACATTGAACAACATATTAATTACGACATGTAGTTTTTAAATATTATTAAAAAGTACATACAACGACATCTCAAACAAAGATGTCATTACATTTGAAACAATAATTAACGACATCTATATAGATGTCGTATTAAAGGTCTGCTTTTAACAACAATAGTTTAGTGTCGTTAAATTATTTAACGACAAGTAAGAGATGTCGTCAAAATGTCGTCTATAAGGGGTGTCGTAGAATCTCCAAGGCTTTGACGACATCTCCTACTTGTCATTAAATAATTTAACGATACTATACTATTGTCGTTAAAAGAAGATCTTTAATACGGCATTTATATAGATGTCGTTAATTATTATTTCAAATGTTATTAACGACGTTTTTGTTAGAGATGTCATTATATGTACTTTTCAACGATATTTAAAAACCACATATCGTAAATAATATATCATTAAATGTAGTTTTTCTTATAGTGAAGGCATAGGAGAGAAGGAGACATGCAATTCCTCTTACTTGGGTGTGGGCAAAATAATATAAAAAATTCTAAGAATTAAAAAAAAAAGGGATACAAAGGGCTAGAATCATTGGATCTTTGTTTGATTGGTGCTACATACCCACTTGTCGCTGTGTCTATAAAGGTTAGACTTGGAATTGCCAAATATCAAGCCAAGGATGTCGTCTATGCAAGTAAATTTCTTGGAAATTTCGATGTCGGAATTTTCAAAATGTTTATTTAACAATAAATGTGCAGTAACACATGCTTTATTTTAAGAAAAAAAAAATCATTTTAGACGGAAGAAAATATAACTTGAATGTTTTGAATAGTTCTCCTACTTTTCCACTTGACTTGGTCATAACCTTTTGCTTTTAACGATGAAACACATTTTAATTAATGACCTTATGAAATTGTTTGTCCAAAGGGCATGTAACCAACTTGTAATAGTTGTTAGCATTGTAAATATTATAGCATATAAAAGCTTTATATTATAGTAATTTTTTTTTTTATTTTTATTGTAACATATGAGAGCTTTATATTATTTTTAACTAAAAAGTTAGTTAAAACTAACTAATATCAAACCGCAGATATTCAAACGGAAACAATTGATGGTCATAATTAGTTCGTACACATTGCCTCCTTGTACAAACAAGACGAATGGCTGTCAACCATATGGGACTTTGCTAGTTCTAATCTCAAATATGGCAGAATATTAATCATGCCAGTTAATCATCAATGAAACGTGTTAATTGTGTAATTAACAAAAGCAATTTTTATATGCTATATTTTGGATTAAATTACTTTGTCTCTGTGAGTTAAATTAGAATACGTATCTGCGGATGCATAAAAGCACAATCTTGAACAATACGAAATCAAAAGGCATGCACTAAAGCAAAATGAAGTATTGGTAACCAAGTTGGCTATTAAAAACATGGTCGGTTAACTAATTTATTCTTTTAAGATAATGATGAACGCAAAATGAAGTAATTGGTAACCAAGTTGGCTAGAACAGCAAATATAAGCGCATGCTAAAAGATTGGGTTATTAGTACAAATAGTCCTCCAACTTTGAGTATTGTTACCAATTAGTGTTTGAACTTTTAATTTTCACAAATTACTCTTTGAATTTTTATTTTATTTTATTTTATTACTGTTTTGGTCCCTAGCTGACACTTGAATTGATCAGAGCTTTCTGAAATTTAACCGTGAAACCAATTTGTAACTTAAACTTTTACAACAATAGTTATATGATATGCAAAATGTTCTATACACTTGTGTTAAAATTTAATACCCATTGAGAATTAGAACATTTTACAATCAATGAAAATATTGATGTAAAATTTTCAGTTCCCATGTGATATGCATATGATTGTCTTACTTAAATTTTGAAAATTCTTTGTCAATTTTAATGTCAAAACAAAAAAACACAAAAATTAAGAAAGTAATATTTTAAAATAGAGGGATTAATGGTTCTAATTACAATAGAAGATTAGAGTTTATCTTCGAGTCTTCTGAATGATCATTCTAACATGTAAGAATATAAATGTAACATGACATTTATTTTATATAATAATATTATCATGTTATTGTTGGCCCATCACTTCTACATTTTCCGTGCAAAATTTACTAATTTAGTAAAGACTATTACCCCTTCATGAGATTTTGTAAACACATTTAACATCTTTAAACCATCTCCAGCAAAAGCTTAAAATTACTTAAAAAGTCAAAAAGTTTCTACGCGGTTTTGCAAATTGTTTATGTTGTAAAGGATCGTATCTAATTAACAATATGCACACGGTTCATGTACTTTACAAAGTCCTAGTTAATCGATTTAAAGCCGGTGGTCCGTACGTCGTGATAGATATTAACTCAAAAGCAGAGTCTTTAACACTAAAAATTCTGAGAATACGTTGTTTAATTAGTGTACAAATAATAGGTTTATTTTAAGCGTTTAATAATCTTTAGAGCCCTTGTTCTCTAGTCTCACTCCATGCATTTCTCTCTCTTATTCCTCCTTTTTCATTTTTTTTCTTAAAAAAAAAAACAAGTGGTGTAGACGGTTTTGGCCTCAATATGGTCCTACGATCATGACTTTGTCTTATATACATACATACATATATATATATATGTATATATATATATATAAACCAATCTATGTGTCTATCATTTAGGGAAATAAACATAATTCAATATGTCAGTGGTTTTTTTATAATTCCAAGTTGTAGCAACTTGGTTTTGGCCTGGAATATGCATTGTATAGAGGGTATATGTTATCTATTTACTTGCATTATTTTCTTCATAAAGAATTCACCCATAAAGAATTCAAAAGAAAATGAGTTGAGTGCAAAAGACATGGTTTTGTTCCTAGGTCCCTTGGGAAATGAGAAACCCAGTACCTTTACTGTGGGAACCCAGCAAATTTTGTAGTTTTGTTGCCCTTTGGAGATTGCCACCAAAAAAAAAAAAAAAAAAAAAAAAGTCTTTACTGTACTGTAACCTTGGCAGCAATTGGCTTTGGCTAATGTATTCATGAACCTATGTCTTTTTGTTTGATGCAATGACAAAGTTTGACCAATATTTGCTACCGCATACTTATTACTAGGAATCCCAAAATAGTAATAAAATATGTATCATCATTCATGCAGTAATACTAACAGAAAAATAGTTATTTGCATTCATGCTAGTGAAGGTTGGATTCAAATTTCCTAGTGAAGATTGGATTCAAATTTCAAATTGGGTAAAACAGGTTCTTTGTATATTTACTACGAGAAGTTTATGGTAAGATTTTGAAGCTTAAATGCAGATGAAAAATAAAATAAAATAATCCTATAAGTGAGATACAATTATGGACGGTTAGAATTTTCATTGAAGTACTTTTTTCATCCAATATGGTTGTAATGTATTTCTGCCAATACAATCCCTTCTAATTGAGGTTGTTTTGGATTGAAGTGGACTAATTGATTTTAGATTTAAGCCTTTTTTGTTTGGCTTTGAATTTTTTTCTCTTAAGTTTTTGAGACTTTTTCAGTGGAAACCCCACTAGTGGTGCGCGTTTTGAAATCATTAAATTTGGTCAAAATCATTTTTTATAAATCTGACAGTTGAAATATAAATACCCACTGTTGAGTATCTTTTTTTATTCCCACTAGAGAAATTTTCTGTTTTTCCTATCGTGCCTATATGCCAGACTTTTTTTGTCTTGACATACTTTAAATTGAATATTTAATGTTATAGATCGAAATAGCGTATAAACTTCAAATTAAAAACTTCAAAGTTGATTGTAAATCCAACAAGCAACATAAGTCTTTAAAAAATCCGCTAAATCTCTCAAACTGCTTAATTCAAATTAAACCAAACTAAACCACTGTCTTTTTTATATTTTGTTGAAAAGTTTAAGCGGTTTTCTACACAAGTAATTTTAGATGATTTGATTAATTATTTGCACTCCACAAACCGCTAAAACCGCCACCCAAACCACCATATATATATATATATAAACTTTTATTTTTTAAATATTCTTTTATATAGGTTAATTTTAATCATTTTTTAAAGTAGGTTATTTTCTATTGGTTTTATACATATAAAATGAACTTTTCACACTCAATAGCTATACTCTTCCTTAATCGCATAAAACAAGATCAGCATAAAAAATAGCCTAAGTTTAAAATTTAATTATCTTGTTTTATGTTATATGGTTATATTTCTAACATTTAGTTTGGTTGTTGGTTTATAATTTGTAATTTGTAGACATGTTTATACATTTATCTCAAAACTTTGAATGATGAATTTTTAGACAATATTTTATCATTTTTGTTTAATATTGAAAACTTTTTTGTAAGCAAATGTTAAAAACATTGTTAATCTTATGCTTAAGTCATCCAACCGCTTATAAGTTACTTGGATATCAGAGCATCCAATCCATCTAAAAATAAAATCAATTTAATACCCATAGAGAATTAGAACATTTTACAATCAATGAAAATATTTATGCAAAATTTTCAGTTTCCATGTGATATGCATATGCTTGTCTTACTTAAATTTTAAAAAGTCTTTGTCAATTTTAATGTCAAAGACAAAAAAAACACAAAAATTAAGAAAGTATTATTTTAAAATAAAGGGATTAACAGTTCTAATTACCCTAAAAGATTAGAGTTTATCTTCGAGTCTTCACGAAAGACCGATTGTAACATGTAAGAATATCATATTATTGTTGGCCCATCATGTCTATGTTTTCCGTGCAAAGTCGACTAATTTACGAAAGCCTTATTACCCCTTCATGAGATTTTGTACACACAATTAACTTCGTTAAACCATCTCCAGAAAGGTTAAAATTACTTAAAAACTCAAAAAGCTTTTATGCAAATTGTTTATGTTGTAAAGGATCCTACCTAATTAACAATATGCACACGGTTCATGTACTTCAAAAAGTCTTAGTTAATCAATTCAAAGCCGGTGGTCCGTACGTCATGATAGATATTAGCTCAAAAGCAGAGTTTTTAACACTAAAAATTCTGAGAATGCATTGTTTAATTAGTGCATAAATAATAGGTTTATTTTAAGCGTTTAATAATCTTTAGAGCCCTTGTTCTCTAGTCTCACTCCATGAATTTCTCTCTCTTATTCCTCCTTTTTCATTTTTTCTTTAAAAAAAAACAAGTGGTGTAGACGGTTTTGGCCTCAATTGTGGTCCTACGATCATACTTTGTATTATATATATATATATATAGAAAAACCAATCTGTATGTGTATCGTTCAGGGAAATAAACAGAATTCTATATGTTAGTGGTTCTTTTTATAATTCCAAGTTGTAGCAACTTGGTTTGGGCTTGGACTATGCATTGTATAGAGGGCACATGTTATCCATTTACTTGCATCATTTTCTTCATAAGAATTCACCTATAAAGAATTCAAATGAAAATGATTTGTGGGCAAAAGATATGGTTTTGTTCCTTGGTCCATTGGGAAATGAGAAGCCAAGCACCTTTATAGTGGGAACCCAGCAAATTTTGTAGTTTTGTTGCCCTTTGGAGATTGCCGCAAAAAAAAAAAAAAGTCTTTATTGTACTGTAATTTTGGCAGCAATTGGCTTTGGTTAATGTATTCATGAACCTATGTCTTTTTGTTTGATGCAACGACAAAGTTTGAGAATCCCCAAATAGTAATAAAGCATGTATCATCATTCATTTAGTAATACTAACAGAAAAATAGTTATTTGCATTCATGCTAGTGAAGATTGGATTCAAATTTCAAATTGGGTAAAACTGGTTCTCTGTACTATGGGGAGTTTTGTGATAAGATTTTGAAGTTTAAATGCAGATGAAAAATAAAATATAATAATCCTATAAGTGAGATACAATTATGGACAGTTAGAATTTTCATTAAAGTATATGGTTGTAATGTATTTCTGCCAATACAATCCCTTCTAATTGAGGTTGTTTTAGATTAGATTGGACTAATCCATTTTAGATTTAAGCCTTTTTTGTTTGGCTTTGAATTTTTTCTCTTAAGTTTTTAAGACTTTTTCAGTGGAAAACCCCACTAGTGGTGTGCGTTTTGAAATTATTAAATTTGATCAAAATCCTTTTTTATAAATTTGACAGTTGAAAGATAAATACCCACTGTTGAGTATCTTTTTTGATTCCCACTACAGAAATTTTTTGTTTTTCCTCTCGTGACTATTTGCCAGACTTTTTTTTTTCTTGACATACTTTAAATACTAAAGTTAAAAAAACCAAGAATATAATGTTATAGATCCAAATAGCATATAAACTTCAAATTAGAAACTTCAAAGTTGATTGTAAATCCAACAAGCAACATAAGTGTTCAAAAAATCCGCCAAATCTCACAAACTGTTTAATCCAAACTAAACCAAAGTAAACCACTGTCTTTTTTATTTTTTGTTAGAAAGTTTGAGCGGTTTTTTACACAAATAATTTTAAATGGTTTGATTAATTGTTTGCACTCCACAAACTGTTGAAACCGCCACCCAAACCACCATATATATAAACTTTTATTTCTTAAATATTCTTTTATATAGGTTAATTTTAATTACTTTTTAAAATAGGTTATTTTCTATTGGCTTTATACATATAAAATGAACTTTTTACACTCAATAGCTATACTCTCCCCTAATCGCATAAAACAAAATCAACATAAAAAATAGCAGTTTAAAATTTAATTATCTTGTTTTTATGTTATATGGTTATATTTTTACCTATTTAGTTTGGTTGTTGGTTTATAATTAATAATTTGTAGACATGGTTAAACATTTATATCAAAACTTTGAACGATGAATTTTTAGACAATATTTTACCATTTTTGTTTAATATTGAAAACTTTTTTGTAAGCAAATGTTAAAAACATTTTTAATCTTATGCTTAAATCATCCAACCGCTTGTAAGTTGCTTGGTTTTTATGAAAGATATTAGAGTGTCCAATCCACCTAAAATAAAATCTATTTTTTGTTTGGTTAGTGGTTTGTAAAAAAAAAAAAAAGGGTAATTTACTTATTTATACCTTGTATTTTATATTTATTCAAACACTATACTTTTGGTTATTGATATGATCGAATGTATGCCTTTGGATCATATTTAATACATAAATTTCTACCTTTTTCCAATCAATCTTCAATTTTAACATAAAAATAACTCTAAATACCCTTAAATTGAAAAATAAAAACAAATTTAAAAACTTTAAAAATCTTATACTAATGTTTTTACTTAAAAAATGTATAGAATACTCTCAAAATGAGTATTTTGTGTGTTTTTGTTTTTATTTTCTTCTTATTTTTTTAAAAGTTTTAAATTTGTTTCTCTCTTTTACTTAAGGAAATTTGGTTATTTTAAATATCAAAATTAATTATTGACTAAAGTAAGATATAGATTTATATATTAATTGTAATACAAAGGTATACTTTATATGAGATAAAAAAAACAAAAGACATAATTTTTTAATTAAGTTAAAACAATACGTATAAAAAGATAAATATTAAAAAAAAAAACCACCTAAATCACTACTTAAAGAAATGGACATAACTTGGTAGATGTAAAACATGGACTTCAAATTTTGGACTGATAATATAAGTTATAGGTGCATATATGGATACAAATTTTATACATGTATACGTTGGATCGAGTTGAATTGGGTGTTTTGAAATAAATTAACGAGCTTCCGATCTAATTCAAGTTAGTTTTTTTGAGTTCACATCAAATTCAATTGAAGTCAATTATCTGTTAAAATTAAATAAATTATATTGTTACATCTTAAACTATTTATTTTTTGTATAATGCATCCAAAACTTTTAGTATTAACACAATGCATTATAAATTCTAAAGTTATTCACAATTAAGGCCTAATAGCTATTCTAATTTCTATTAAGTATTCTTTTTCAAGTGTTGAGCTTAAATTTTTTCCCCCCCTTAAAATGACAGTCTCTACATTAAGAAAACTCACGTACGAGTTTTATGACCAAAATTAAACGCTTTTATTATTTTGAGTAGTTGGATCTCAATTGTCAATGATTTTAAAATTTAAGATATATTTTACCACAAATAAAAGTACAAAGTATTATGTAAAAAATAAATAATTTGAATGCAACAGTATAATTTACGATGCAACAGTATAATTTACTCGTTAAAATTAGGTTTAATTGGATTTGATCCATGAATATGATCATCAGTTGATTGGATCCGGACACCCACCCATACTGAATATTCGAAGGCATAGACGTATACCGACGTGTAGTAGGGGGTGAACATGCCCAGTAATGCCATAAAGAAGAGTATATAAATACGTCATCAGTTTGCCTCGCAGTAATGTTTCATTGAACGACGAAAATCTCTTTTCCGTGGTTCATTCTTTGGACGGGATTCATTCATATGTTTTCTATTTTAATGAATTCTACTTCATTTCTTAGACCCAACAAGATATGAAACTATCCACCGATTTCCTATTTTTCTTTCTCACTTGGGAAAAGAACAGGCTAATGCACAATACCCAAATTCAAATAACTACAACGGCAGAAAAACCCCTTTTAAGAGTTACATTTAAAAAAAAAAAAATGCGTACACATTCATAAATTTGCTTTTGGATTTGGCTTAACTCGAACCCTGTAGAGATGTTTATGCCCAGTGCTACGATGTTGAGCAGTTGATTGACTTTTGTCATTTGTAAAAAAAAAAACTTTTACACTATGTGTCATTCAAAAAAATCAATACAAGACTAAAATTAAAAAAAAAATGATTTTTAACATTTTTTCGAAGAGTTTTTTTTCATGTGGTATATTTCAATCTATAGTCCAAAAATATGGCATGTGTAAAGCTCCCAACCGTGCAGCTGAGTAAAGTTGAGTTCATCCCAACTATAAATATGGTTTGAATTAAAAGCTTTTGGTTCAAACTAATTTTGTTACAACTTTTTTTTTATAAAATTTAAATTGCTACAGTAGTTTAGATTCAAACCGTTGGTTCAAATTATTATATTCTCAAACGAGAAGTGTTCTGTTGTCTAATAGATTTGTCAAAAATTTACTTTTATTTGGCCCACCTAACAAGTTACCAAAATCGTTATCATTTTAAAAAAATAAAATAACATAAAAAGGAAAAAAGTTGGATTCAATTTAGTGCGACAATTTGTGCACAAGATGTAATTGCCAAACCCTGAGAACCTTCGCAGACACTTGGATTGTGCAGACACGAATAAATATTTAAAAAATCAAGCAGACAAAAGTAGGTCCAGAATGCTTGTGCAGCAAATATGGTAGTTATAGACCTTTTTAACAAACGGTTTGGAAGAAAGGATTTACACGGAAACTAAGTTCAAATTTTTTTTACTTTTATAAATCAAATATCAGATGAATGAAACCAACCTACCAATGAACCTATAAGTTCCTTGTTCATGAATCATAAGGCTTTTCTAGAATCTTCAAAAGATATCAAAAAGGATCCCCCACCTAATGCCGTCTGATTTCTAAACTACCACAAAAGATGTGTCCTATGAAGATGCAATTGCAAATGGGCAGGACGGACCCATTTTGTAAATGCCATAATGGACCCAATTACTAAAAGTAAGCCTCTGTTTAGCATCCCAATTTAAACCAACTGAGTGTAAAGCTCTAAGCAATTACATTAAAAAAGCAAAAAATTATTGTAATGTAAAGCTTTCAAAAGCTACACTTTTTAAACTAACATTTTCAATTACAACCGTTCTCTTAAACATCCTATAAAACCATCCTTGCCCTATCGGCCGCTTTTTCCTACGTAGTGCAACATTGGGATTCTTTAACAAGGTTTTCCATTTTCTCCACGTTGTACCCCTTTGGAGAGAGATACATGTGCGTTTGGCAACATAGTTAGAACCGAAAGTTGAAACAAATTTACTATAACATGTGAGAACTTTATACTATGACACACTTTTGCTTTATATTGTAGTAGAAAGAACTTTACAGTGTAACAGTTGCAACTATATTTTTCTTAACGGCATTGCCAAACGCTCTTGTTAGATGACCAGTCCTATCTCCCATCTCTGGCTGCTAGTAAACTGAGTAGGCTGGGGAAAAAGGGTCCCCAACCGCCCCCTCAATCATCTGTAGCTGCATAACATTCCAACAAACTTAAACATAAAAAATGGCTATTAACCTTTCCTTCTTTTCAGTCATTCCATGGTTCGGAGTTGAAATCGCACAGTTACTAGATACAAAGCCTTGAAGCAACGATCATAAATAGTTCCAAATATGAACCGCAACTAACAAGAACCAGTCAAGATTTGACAGTGCAAGAAAAGGAAGTTAAAAAAGGATTAACACCAAGCTTAGAAAGTATCCTTACAAACTCTTAATCTTGGTATTAACGTAACCAAATTTACACATCGTGAGGGACATTTACAGGTAAAAAGAGGTTGGAAAATATTTTAGTCTCAGATATTACAGTTCAAACAGTCAACTTATTCTATTCAGTTTCTTTGGTTCCTTCTTTGCCCCTGGCTATACACAAAGCCTTGTCAAATTTACCAAGACAAAGCAGGTCCACAATGCATGAAAAAAGCACACCCTATAGTGTCATTCACCTCTTCAATCGTACAGCCCCTCTTGCTCCCATATGTGGACGAGAAATTCTATCATTTCCTGTAGACAAGGACCCGGTCGGGTTTTTCAGGAAAATTTCTCCAAGATTGATTAACAGATTAAGCAAAACCGCTAAAAATCTTTGAGTGACTCACAGGAAGAGGGAGCGGATGGGGAAAAGGCTGCTTGGTACCAAGTAAACTTTCGTACGTAGCGTTCCAACTGTAAACACTTGATGATCAGCCTTTGATACAAAAGATTTTTGAAAAAAAAGACAAGCAAAAAATACAACACAAACAATTTGGCTATCAAACAGAAGACCAGAATATCATCACTCGTTACTGGATAATTCGGTTTGACCAGATTTTTGTTTCCGACTACCAGATATAAAGAAAGATGCTCATACTAGAAATTGAATAGAAAACTAGGTTACATGTTCAACATATGGAATGTGGAACCAATTGATTGCAGAATAATGAATTCTTCAGAACTGGAATCACTAGACAAAGCTATATTAAACAAGAAACACACCTTAATCTGCGTTCTCGACTTTGTTTTGTTCGACTCCTAGACCTGCTACCTCCAGTCCATTGAAGCCTGGTCTGATTCCACAGGAGAAGACCTGCAGCTTACCAAATATAAATATATGGCATTGAAATTTAAACAGTTATGTTGATATTAAAGATCCGGAGCACATGAATAACGACCAAAATCAAGTGTCCCAGACTGTTACTAAACTACCCACATCAGATGCACAGTACATAAGTTGCATAAAGTATACAGCCATAACATTATCATCAATTTGCTTTCCTTATTTGTTCTTTGAATAAAGGGGCAACTTGCCATGATTCACAAATTCAGGATGGCCGCTACTAGCGCCACCACCATTGTTGACGGTTTGGTTTGATGTGCTGATTGACGATATGCTTCTCTGGGATACGGCAGTACTATTATCCAAGTCGCAAGTGCTGCTGCTCCAGAAATCGTCTGATATGATGGGTTTCTTCACTGATCTCCCTTGAATTCTCAACCCTTTTGATGGCTCATCCACAGCAATAACCGGCGTGGATTTGGCACAGCATCCAAAAGAACCACTGCTCTGTTATAAACCAGGTTAAATCATACATACAAGAAACTTTCAATACAAGTATTGCTTATTGACTCCAAAATGAGGTCTAAAGATGTCTCTCTCTCTTTTTTTTTTTTTGAATAAAGACGTCTCCTTCTCGAGCAAGAATGGAGAAAAAAAGAGCAACTTTTGCTTAAATTTTTTAGCCGCAAAGGCGACTAAGCTGGTAAAATTTTTTTAGCAGAACCATCTATCATACTCCATTTCTAAGAATAAATCTCTCACAACCCAAAACTTTTCAAGGGCCTCAAATCAAAGTAATTTGAATCCATCCACAAGTAACGATGATTCAAATTTTATTTAATTCCCATGGGCTGAACAAAAGCAGGATTAGGTTCCTTATCAAGTTTTGAATTGGATAAACTGAAAACTTAGAACAGGCCATTTTAAAACCAAAGAACACTTAAAAAGGAACCAGTGGCTTTTGACTCTCAAGGAGAATTCAATTCTACTAAAACTGTTTCTTTTACCTTTCCTATTTTTTCTTGCCCACTTCGTTTAAGCAAGAAATACTACCACTCTTATTTTAATACATTCGAAAGCCAAATTTCAAGTGCTGCTTTTTTCCTCTTGAAAAATAAAAAATTATCCGAAAAAACCGCTACTCTGTTACAAACCAAGTTAAATAAAAGACACAAGAAATACTCAAAAGAGGTTTTGCTCAGTCCATGATTAAAGTCTAAACATGTCAAGCAATGTGCAAATGAGATCACCATTTTCTTATCACTTCCCCCATAAGTGGAGATAAAAGTAGCCCTCTTTTGCTTCAATTTCATAGCCGCAAAGGCGATTAAGCTTGTTAACTCTCATTGCAGAAACATTATCATGAAAATATGACCATCCATTGAAGTCGATTCAATATCGTAGAAGGAACTTCTAAGAACCCAAAAATTTCCAATGGCATCAATCAAAATGATATATTCATATTATAGCATCCTTATTTAAATTTCAATTATTCAACTTCCATGGGATGACCAAAAGCAATGTTAGGCCTCTATCTAGTTTGAATTGAACAAACTAAGAAATTAAGACACATAGAAACTAAGCAAATAGAAACAAAACACAAGTAGTTAGACGCATATAAACACACTAAAGAGCAACAATAAAAAAAAAAAATGCTTCCATTTACCAACATGATTGAAACACTTGAAACATGAACTAATGCCTTTTGAATGTCAAAGAGAAGTTATTTGTAGCAAAAAAATGCTTCCTTTTACCATTCCTGTTTTCACTAATGAAAAGTTTTCATTGCCCACTTCGTGTAATCTACAAATACTGCTACTAAAATTATAGTAAAACCTCAAGTGACAGATTTTAATACTTCAAACGCTAAATTTCCCGTCTATATATATATATATATATATATATATATATATATATAATTCCAAATTCTGTAACCCCAAAGTTCAGTTCATTTTTCATGGATAACGATTTCGTAGCTTATTAGCCACCTCAAATATTCAAACGCAACCCAACTCAGAAAAAAATAAAATGAAACTGTCTGCAGTCAATAAAACCTGCTAAAAATAGAAGAAAAACCAAAAAACCTTAAAATCAGCAGATAACCAGAACAGAACAGAACCAAAAAAAAAAAAATTCATCTCACCCACTCTCAGAAAGTCATTCAAACGAACACTTGTCCGAAAATCAATTCACTTGTCTTCACAAAAAATTAAAAAAGGATCGAAATCAGAGAAGTATTTGTACTTACCCCATACAAGCCAAGAGATGACTGATCCAAGCAGTAATGGAGTAATTACGCGTCGTCACCATTTGGGTTTTTGACAAAAACAAAAAAATAATAAAAAAACACATTAAGCCTCTTTAAATGCCCAAGAAAGCCATTTGATTTTCTCGGGAAAATGGCCACACGTCGGAGAGAAAAAAAAATCCAAAACGTAGGGAATCTGGGAAACAAGTGCGTGTAAAGATGAGAGAGAACCGAATTCCAACGCAGAATCTTTTTGGGTTTCCACTTTTTTTTTTCCTTTAAGAATAACAAAAAGGGGTTTTTTGTTAAGTGGAAAATTCCCAGTTGCAATTTGGGTTCGATTCCTTTTGGGTTCTCTCTTTTTTTATTTTCTTTTTTTTTTTTTGGAATTTGATTAGTTTATGGTGGTTCGTTCGTTTGTGTTGCGTTCTGGCGTGGGTGTGGCGGTGCTGGGTAGTGGAAAGTGGCTGTGTATGTGTGCGCCGTTCGTTGGTATCCTATTTTGAAATCTTTTTAGATTGACCAATGAGGCAACTGATTAGCGGATAATTATGGTACTTATTACCCTATCAAAGCATCTCATATCATTTACAAAAAAATAAATAAACAAATAAATAAATAAATAAATAAATTTGGCGGTAGGGAATACGTTCATTATATAACAAAAAAAAAAAAAAAAAGCTGTTGGTATCATATTATTTCATGAATTTTAGGTGCTAAGGATTACGTTTATTCTATCATATTAATTGGACGTTAAAAATTTTACATATATATATATATATATATATATATGAGAATCAAATTTTTTGTCCAATTTTGATACTTCAAATAACATCTAATCAATTATATTATGACATGTTATTTAAAAAGTTTAAAATAATGTTTAATTAACTTTTACATGTTTTTCATTAAATAACGTGTCATAATAAAATTGGTTGGATACCATTTGAAATAACCAAAATTGAAGAGTCAGAATTGAGTCTGTGTGTGTATATATATATATATATATGTTTACACGTATACAAAGACAAGATATAAAAAATACGGAGTTTTCTTTAAAAAAAAAAAATGGTACATGACTAATGTTTTCGTATTATATATTATTAAGGGAAATTGTATTAAATTAAACAGTTTCAATTTTTAATGTAAATAAATAACACACTTTTTAAAATATATATATATAGTATTTTTAAAATCATGTATTTTTTTAAAACACTTGAATTTTTAATTTTACCTCATCCTTCTTTTTTTATCTTCTTTCTCTTTTCTTTTTTGTTTTACATTCTTTCTCTTCAGTTTTGTGTTTTTCTCTAGTCATTTTATACAAAATAAATTTTGTTTCAATTTAAGCGAGCTATTTTCTAAACACTATTATATTTTGGTCTATTTATTTTTATTCTCAATTAATGATGGCTTAATTCTCTTCTTTTCCTTAGAATTAATGTGCAATTTTAATGAGGTCAAATTAACAATTCTAAAGATAGTTTTTGGTTGAAGTGATGGAATTTCTTTTTTTTTTTTGAAATTAAACTTCATTCAAACTAAAAATAGTATAAATAAAGCCGCATATAACCACCCATTATCGGCAAATTTGACTCTAAATAAAGATTGGATCCACTAGTAAAGACAGATGAAGCACAATGGCAAAATAAAAAGCTCACGACTTAAAGGGCAAAGACCCGCTCAACACATAAAATAGAGCTCAACAATGGCTCGTTATAAGACACCACAACAATCGATAGACCAAACCTATCCTGATGGAGGCATATACGACCCGACATAGACTCATATCTAACCGAAGAACACCACACACATTATTGTTAACCAATACAAACAAAAACATAAACAACACACAAAACAAATACAACGAAGATCCCGTTGCACTTATTTTAAATAAAGAAAAGTATAATCTAGATAAAAACAAAACAAGGAAGATAACCCTTTGACAAAAGAGACGCCACTGCCTCCACCATCTAGCCCTTTTTCCAGCAATCCATGTCACGGCTAAACTTTCGATGCCTCCACTCACCTTTTCCTTGCTAAGTCACCCACAACCACTGATCCGGTGCACTAACGTCAGCCTCCATTGACAACCTCTCTGGTTTCTTGCATCCCGACGCCACCAACTTAGACCTCTGCCTGAACCAGGTCCTCCATGGCTCCCCCATTTATCCACACCGATAAAGTTCTCCCCTGGCCACAGATCTCTCAACCTCTACCATATCTCCCTTTCCTCGATCATGTCAACCTTAGACTCTATCACTTCTGACCACAACACACTCGTTTAGATCTCACTAATGCAGATCTCCTCCAGCCGCTAAACCTCCCATATCCAACAATGCAGCTCTGACATTTTGGTCAAGATTATCTCCCCTCCCATCCTCAACCTAAGTCATTTCATAGGCCATAAGCCCCATGACTAGTTTGAAGGCGACGCCAGACTTTGGCTTGAGGGGAAAAGGGTGGCGAAAAATAATAGAACAAACCCCATAAGAGACTTTGTTGAAGAAGACTTTTTTTCCTCCAAAGTTTTTCTTATTGAAATGTGTTAAATTGTTCATTCTGATGGTATTTCTTTTAACCTCATGAAAACTTTTTTCTTTTATCTAATTCTCTTGGGGTAAATTGTTACAGTATTCTTCAACTTTTTATGAAAGTTGTAACATCCAAGCATTTTTACTATATTAAAAATGCAATAAGTTAAGGATTATGCTAAGACAAAAATACAGTTTAAAGAGAAAAATACTTTATAATAGCATGAAAAATTTTATAGTATTAAAATATTACAGTGTAAGGAAGTACACTGACAGAGTTATACAGTATAAAAATTACACTGTAAAAGTAATATAGTGTAAAAATTAGACTGTTTAAGATTAAGCAGTATAGAAATTGGATGCTTAAGTTGAAGCAGTATAAGAATAATATTGTTTGGAGAATATAGATGAATAAGAAATGCTGTAACAGTATAGAGAATGTACTAACAGTATAAGAAAAATATTGTCAATATAAATTTAGACTGTACAAAGTTAGATAATATTGGAATTATATTATGTGATGGATAAAAATAAGTATGGGAGGTTATGGGACCTCATAAACTATATGAAAAAGAATACCGACAGTATAGAAAAAATATTATCAGTATAAACTTAGACTACATAAAAAGTTTGGTGGACAGTCGATGGATTTAATTGAGCCACCACACTATGAAACGTGGCCTAATCACCTAAAGCTACCTAAGGGAACCCACTTGATTATCATGAGTCAAATCGTGACTCACCACTTTTTTTTTTAAAAAAAGAAAGAGATAAGAAAAGAAAAAGGAAAAAAAAAGGGTGAATATATATTCAGGGTATAAGAGACCATTTGGTCTCCAACGTGCAAGAAAAAAAAGAAAAGAAGAGAGAGTGAAATGTTAAAGGAAAGAAAGAAGAAAGGAAAGAAAAGAAAAGAAAGAAAGAAAGGAAGAAAGAAAAAAAATGCTCCATTTCTTCCTCCCAAAAGCTGCCAGCCAAAGCAATTCTTTCTCAAAAATTTTGATAAATTCTAAGCTCCAAGTCATATTCAAAGCAATTGCAAGACTAAAAGCTCAAGGATTTCATAAATTTTGAAGTAAAACCTAAACTTTACCCCCAAGTTTTCTAGGGTTTTTATTGAAGTTTTGATGAAATTTTTATGATGAGGTATGGGCTTGATGTCAAGGGGACTTTGAAGGATTTCAAGCAACAAAAAGGAAGAACAAGCCCCTAGCAAGCATTAGGTTAAATTCTAGTCCTTGAAGTGAAGTTAAAATTTATGTTTTGCGCATATTATATGTCTGATAAAATGATTTTAGTCTATGGCATGTAAATGGACAATATGGTATGATTATTTTATGTTATATGTTGATGGTGATGATGATGGAAAGAAGAAAGTAAGTGTTGGCTCCAAGGTTTCACAAAGCCTTTTTAATATTCTTTTGATAATAACAAATACAATTTTTATTATATATGTGCAAAGTACATTTTTGAACTAATAATTATCTTAAGTGTCACTAAGCTTACATTTCAAGAAATCAAGTGAAGGCAGTTCAAGAAAGCTTGTGGAAGCAGATTTTTGAAAGGAAACTCATATGGACTTGAAGATTACAAGTTTTTATTTAGTTTTTATAAGTCTAAAAGTGTAAGTGAGCAATTCTCAAATTGAATGATCAAAAGAAAGCTCAAGAGCACACACTCATATTGCACTCATCATGCATACTTGTATTTGATATTGTTTTGAATTTGAATTGCATGAGATAATTTGACTTAAGCCGTTTTAGAAGTATTTTGTAAAACAAGTTTCAAAAATAAGTTTCTTGACAGGTTTCTCGAGCAATTTTGGCCTAAGGCAGATCGGCCTGTCGACCAAGACTGGTCGGCCTGTCGAAAATAATCGGCCTACCGAAAGCCCTGCTTCAGCCTATCGATTTTGAGGTTTTTAACTCCTCGTCTGTAGAGGCTCTGGTGGCCTGCCGAAGGTATCTTTAGCCTACCGGAGTTTTAAAGTTCGGCCTACCGATCTGAGGGTTTTTGAAATCCTTCCTATAGAGGTTGAGTCAGCCTGGCGAGGGTTTGGTTTCGGCCTGCCGATAGTTCAAAGTTTGGCTTACCAAACTATGAACTGGCCTACCGATTTAGTGACTGTTGAGAACTTGGATTTTAACGCCTCAAACTTCGGCCTACAGAACCCAATTTCTGGCTTGCCGAACTGTCTGTAATGGCTAGTTTTTTGACCGTTGGAGCTCTTATTGCAATGGCTAATTTGACTAAAAATTGATTTCTTGAGATGTTTCTAAGTACTAGGGAGCTATAAATACCCAACCATTCAATATGCAATAAATGATGAAGAAACACAAGTGAAATTTGACATTATTCTACATTGTTCTCAAGCATTCATTACACACACATTCTCTTGAGCGAAACTTGTTTTATATTTACCTTGAGAATTACTCACACCTTCAAACACGTACCATAGTTGTATTTTCATCTCTTTTGTTTTAGAGTGTATATTTTGTGAGTGTACCAAAATTACAACCACATTATTTACATTGTTGGGTTTCTAAAGCCTTGTAAATTTGGGGAATTCTTGGTTAGACAATCTCCTAGAAAATTGTTACTTTGTAAGAAGGTGTGGTGAGCCTTGGGTTGTGCAAGTCACTGGTTATATAAAAGAGCGATCGTGCCGAAAAGACGGCCTAATAATGCAAGAGGTCAAGCAAAGGAGTTTAGCTTGGCAATAGTGGACGTAGGCATATTTGCCTAACCATTATAAATAGCATTTGTATTTCTTCTTCTTACTCTTTACTTAATCACTGTTTATTTGTTGCTTGGTTGTGCTTATATTATCTTTCTTTCATCTTTACTTCTTAAGCATTTTACTTTAGAAAATTTCTAATAATTGTAAAAGTTTTTGAAAACCCAATTCACCCCCCTCTTGGGTAGTTATTCTTGGGCTAACAGTAAGGGTTTTGGTGAAATTTCACAAGGGACTAAACTGTAAAGAAAATGAATTCTAGGCAAATTTAAAAATCAGCCAAAAAGTCCCTCTAAACGATGGAATTTTAAAAAAGTTACAATACAAAAGTTGTAGAACACATTGAAACTATTAAGACATCATGAACAATTTTCTAAAATTCTGCTTGGTTTAGAAGTTATGAATTTTACAAAATTTTAAGCGCAAAATTTGAAGAAATGAAAACGTTGTGAAAATTTTAGAATTCGACCATGGTACTTTTGTAAGTTTTATTTCTTGCAAGAAACTGAGCGTTATGGTATGAATTGGTCATTTTTGGTTTCGATGGCAAAATTGTAAATATTTTTTGTATATCAGGCCAAAACCGTAAAATTGTGTGAAAATTGGATTTTCACTAAGAAACATTGATTTCCTACATTGCTGTAAGCAGTAAGTAATTATAGATGCTAAGTTTTAAAGGATTCAAAGTTTAGGCAAGGAAAGAATGAAAGAAAAAGAAATAAAGGGCAAAATGGTCATTTTATGAAAATAGTCAAAACAGACCCAAAATGCTCGATGTTGGGAAACGCTCAGTCACGAGAATTTTTTTGTAACATGTAAGAAATTGAATGGTAAAGTTAAGCAATGGGTTTTATAAAGTTACGAAATAGACGAAAAACCCGTTAAGGGTAAAATCATTATTTTTGAGGAAACAGCTAGAACAGAGTCGAGCACTCCAAATTAGCATAATGTTCTTCGATAGAAAATGTTTCGTAATACGTTAAGTAATGAAACCGTCACATGGGATAGGAAATTTAATGAGGGCTGTTCAAGTAAAGAAAAAGTAACCTGATGGGTTACAAAACCAAGTAAAAAGAGTGATAACCCTATAGGTTACGAAGTTAAGTAAAAGGTATGGTAACCTGATAGGTCATAAAGTTAAAAGCAACAACGTACAAAGTAAAGAGAAGGGTAAACCGATAGTATACCAAATTAAGTAAAAAAAATGAATGTTTAAGGTTTAAGTTAAGTTATCAATCAAGTGGATTGATAATAAAGAAAGTTAACCAACAAGTTGGCTGTCGTTTGATCAGGACACAAAGGCTGACTCATGAAAGGAAAAGGAACGGAATAGAGAACGCTAGAGCATAGTCCTGGTAAGTTCAGACCTCAACTACAACATGAAGTAAATAATTTTTAAATGTTTATATATATATATATGTTTGTAAATGTGTTTGCAATTGTGATACAAGTTGTTTTAAAAGTATGTTTGCATTTGTTATGCAAAAAGTTTTACAATTTAAATCAAAATTTGCAATGTATTTGCAACTATTATGTTAAAGCATATTGCATATAATATGCATAAAGTTTTTGAAGATCAAGTAAAAGTTTGCAATGTAATTGCAATAATTATGTTTAGAGTATGTTTTGCATTTTATTAATGCGTAATATTTTACAATATAAGTTATAAGTTTTATGTTGCATTTGTTATGCAATAAGTTGCATTTGCTATGCAAAAAGTTTCAGAGTACAAGTTAAGATTTGCAAAATGTGTTTGCGTTTTATGTTGCATTTATTATGCAATAAGTTGCATTTGTTATGCAATAGATTTTAGAGTATAAGATATGATTTGCAAAGGTGTTTACACATGATGTGTTAGCATTTGTTATGCTCATTAACGTTAAAACAAAGGTAAAGCACAGATGATAAAAGAAAATATCGTACTAGCCTCCTTATTGTGAGGTATTGAAAGTAAGATTAAAGTTTGACCTCCTAGATGTGAGGTACATGACCTCGGTGTTTGATGGTCTCAAGTTTTCTAGAAGGGACGCAACATGTTTATGATCTTATGATTAATAATGTTGAAACAAACACCAAAGTAAGATAAGAAAAGTTAAGGAACAAAGAATGGAAAGTTAAATTGTAAGATAAGGAAAGTTAAGGAACAAAGGTAGAAAATTAAAGTAAGAAAATAATGTTTATAAAATGCTCATAATTGAAGTTCATAATTGAGCATAATTGGAATCATGCATTATGAATTTACTTGTATTCCTTATTATAAAGTATTTACGTTAAATGCTTATAAAAAACGTTTTGAGGAATGTTTTATGTTAAGTGTTTATGAAAACATTTTCATTGTTACAAGAAAATGTTTATAAATGATGTTTTATAAAAAGCATTTTGAGGATTGCTGCATGTTAAATGTTTTATAACAAGCGTTTATGAAAAACATTTTAGAAATGTTTTATGAAAAATGTTTATAAAAAACGTTATAAGAAAAAGGTTTTTATGAGAAAAGTTTTTAAAGCATGTTTAAATACTTTGTGAGATTTTGTTTGAACTTACTGAACAAAAGCTCATTAAAAGTTTCTTTATGTTGTAGGTAGTTTTATGGGTGACTAGTGGGATTTGTTAGAAGAGCTGGGTGCTGCGAAGGACAGATGTAAGGATTTGGGTATGAATATCATTACAGTTTGCTTCTGCTATACAAAGAAAAGGTTTTCCACTATTTAATATAGTGTTTTCAAAGTAGAAATTCATAGTTTTAAGATATATTTTACGAAATGCTTTATATAATTATAAAGTTAAGTTTTAAGCTATGTTTTAGTAAATGTTTCTTATTAAGTTTCAAGAAGTGATTTGAAAAGGGTTTTGTCACGCCCCGAAGTACGGGAGGTGACGTGGTAGTTTAGTTAAGTTAATTAAATAAAGATTTAGTTAAAAACAGGGTTTTAGAATTTAATTTATAAGTAAAAATGAGATAATTTTAAAATCGTTCGAATAGAAGAAATTAAGGAAATAGAATAAACTGTCATAATAATTGAGCAAATAAAAAGAATATTAAAATAATTAAATATGGGGTGGAACGAGTATGGGTCTCACTGGCCCACATATTGTGCACACACATATAGTACTGACAATATTATCATACAACCACAGTCCGAAATAAAAGAATAAGTTAAGATCTTACATGCCTTGATTTATTGTACTACAACCTACCTAAATCTTCTACTGGTCGTAAGTCCGGTCAGCGGACTCTTCTCCAATCCTAAGCTAATATCCACCTAGGGGTAAGATTTTAAAACAATAAAAATGTGAGCGAAAGGCTCAGTAGGACTATATTTTAAAATAAAGGGATAAA
>CAMOHE010037825.1:0-23241 GCA_946598075.1 Artocarpus hirsutus | reverse complement strand
TAATATTTAATTATTAAATATTTTTAACTCAATTCCTTCCAATCTTTATTTTAAAAAAAGAAGATTGGATCACGCCAACTATTGCTGACGAAGTGCCAGATGGAGGATGTTTATACAAATGCTTGGGTGGTGTTTATATTGAGGAAAAGAAGAGAAGCTCACTCTTTGCTTTCGATGTGGGATTTTTGTTCAACACCCAAAATCTATAATAAATATATAAGAAGCCATCTTTTAACTAAAAGCATTGACTTGGCTGGGTGGTGGGCGGCTGCATTTCATACCCTTGTAGCAAGGTTCAAATCCTTGCAATAGCAAATTCTTAATTTTTTTTTTAATTTTAAGTTTAAACTAGGAACCCCACCATTCAAGCAAAAAATGTGTAAAACGACATCCAATAATTTCTTTTTCGAAAAAGGTTCCCAAATCCCAAAATCATGTTGCATTTTTTTAAAGTAAAAAAAAGTCGGTGTCCTTGCTCAGTTATTAGTGCGACTCGTGCTTTTCTTTCTTTCTTTCTTTCTTTTTTCTTTCGTTGATTCACGTTCCAACTTTTTTCTTTCAAAATAAGTTATTAGTAATCTTTCGTTCACAGTAATGAAATCCTAAAAGAGGCAGTCTTCAAGATTATAAGTTCCTTAAATCAAAGCGTAGAGTATAATTGTAGCAAGGTTCAAATCCTTGCAATAGCAAATTCTTAAATTTTTTGTATTTTAAGTTTAAATACACCATAATAAATATATTAGAAGCTTTTTCTAAATTAAAAACATTAAACAGTTGGGTGGTATGCTAGTGCCATTTTAAACCTTTGGGAGCAAGGTTCAATTCTTTGCAACCACAAAATTTTGATTTTTTTTTTATTTTAAGTTTAAAAGTGCTATAAATGTGTTAAAGAGTGTTAAACGTGCTAGCACGAATCCAACACGTTTATTTTCGTGTTATTCGTGCCAACCTATTTATAACCCATTTAATATACGTGCGGTTCAAACCCATTTATCTCGTATCGTTTTCGTCTCGTGTCATCGTGCCGTGTCTAAAATTGTCAGCCCTAGTTGGCGTCATCGCCAGTGCCTGTGATATCTAGCTACTTTACTAGTTAATTTTTATATTTACAAGAAAATACTATATTTCTATGTAAATATAGTATTTCGTAATTGCTGGTGGTTTAATAAAATTACCGGTGAATTTTCATATTTTTTGAAAAATATTGTATTTTCCTAGCTACCGGTGATGATGTCACTAACAGTAATGTTCGATGACATTGTCGATAATTTTTTCTAATACTATATTTCCATCTAAATATTGTGTTCTCTTGTCACTGATAGTCTAGTGAAGTCGCTAGTAAATTTTTTTTTTGGAAAATATTATATTTTCCGGTCATTAGCAATGTTGTCGGGAAATACAATATATTTCTCGACTATTGCCAGTGCCAACAAAGGAAGAGAGAGATGGAGAGGAAAAATAGGTAATGGTATTTCGAGTTTTTTGTTCTCAATTTCTTGTGATATGCTTTTTACTACATATTTTAAAAACATATGATATTATTTACTTGTTTTAGCCTAAATTTGCTATTTGGCTCATTCTCCCTTTTTTAGAGGAGGATAAAAAGACTAGGCTCAATTACAATGCTCAAATTGCAATTCAAACTAGAACTGGACCATTCTATAACGGCACAATCTATATGTCTTCTTATAACAACTGGGCCTACATTTTTTTTGGAAGAGGGAAATAGCACATTTAAAGGATGGAATACAAATTAATAGCATCATTTTATGGTAAGAAAATTAATTATATTTTAGATATGAAATTCTAAGAATCTCCAAAACACCCTTGTTTTCCCCACCCTTCCCATCCCCCTCCCCTTCTAGTGCACAACATAGATGAGTTCATGTTCACCCCTTAAAAATGGCTGGTCCTTTATCCCTCTATTGACGCTTGGGTCTCCAATGACGACAAACTAATGCGACGTTGACGGATTATGGCTCTTATTGGTAGACCATCCCTGTGCCGCCCACGCATCTGTACTGTCCCCTCTAGGACCCTTTGGCCCCTTAGGGTTTTCTTTCGCGTCCCTCGGGTTCGAACCTCAAACCTCCCTTAAGAGGTTCTTATTTCCATCTCGAGTACCAATTGAGTCAATTGATACTCGAGATGGAAATAAGAACCTCTTAAGGGAGGTTTGAGGTTCGAACCCGAGGGACGCGAAAGAAAACCCTGAGGGGCCAAAGGGTCCTAGAGGGTACAGTACGGATGCGTTGGCGGCACAGGGATGGTCTACCAATAAGAGCCATAAGTCTAAGGGCCCCGCAAGGTGGGTCCTATGGAGGCTTGAGGGAGTACGCCCCTGCTGGACGCCACAATCTAGCTCAATTGGTACTCGAGATGAAAATAAGAACCTCTTAAGGGAGGTTTGAGGTTCGAACCTGAGGGACGAGAAAGAAAACCCTGAGGGGCCAAAGGGTCCTAGAGGGGACAGTACGGATGCATGGGCGGTACAGGGATGGTCTACTAATAAGAGCCATAGTCCAAGGGCCCCGCAAGGTAGGTCCTATGGATTTTTGACGGAGTACGCCCGGGCCGAACGCCATAGTAATGGGAGATCACTATCAGGCTTTGATGTAGGATCTTGCCATGTTGCGTTCGTGAAATCGCACCAGTCCATGACGGGAGATCACCAAGGCTAATCACTATCCACTGATCATCCTTCATTGCCGCTGAAGCTTCAACACACCACTGCTAAGCCATTCACGTAGACAGAGAAAGGCGACATGAGGAGAAGCTGAAGGAGAAAGGGAAGGAGGAGAGAAATAGGATTTAGGGTTAGGGTTAAGGTAAAGGTTAGGGTTTTCTAATTTAGGGATGATTAAATTTGAGGTAAAATTGGAAACTCACAAACTTAAAAGTTTTAAAAAAATTTAAAAATATTATTTATTGATAAATTAATTATGCTATTTACTTTTGTTATTTTCAAAATCTTTTTTTTTAGAATTTTTTTATTTTATTTTCAAACAGCCAAAACATTCCCCTATAAGGGTTTAACGGATTATAATTAAAAAAATTAACAAAAAATGCCGTAAAAACACACCACATATTAAAACTGCCGTCTACTTTTTGACTTTTTGAAATTGCCCTTTTATTGGTTTTTTTTTTCTTTTTAATTTGACATATTTGGCCCTAGTTCAAAAATCAAATAGAAACTCTAATATTTGTTTTATTCCTCTCTCTCTCCTCTCCTAAATTTTTTTGTTATGCTCTCTCTCCTCTGCCCATCGCTCCTCTTTTCCTGTCAATCGATCTCGATCTTTGCCAGTCTCTAATTGTAAGACTGACATTGTTAATGAGATGCCGACGAGTTTTAGCTATGAGTTCTGATGATTTGCCATCGAAGCTTTCACTACAGGTGTGGGACCAGAGTACTCCAGTAGCGATTGAGGATCTTCGCAAAGCTGGCTGGTCATCCTTTCGAGCGTCAACCGATTTTGCCTTTTTCTTGGGAAAGGGCATCCTTCTTCGATTTCATGGTTACGATTTTTTGATTCAATTTGTGTTTCAGTGTGCTTTTTAAATTTATTTTATCAGAATTATCTAGGGTTTCCTAATTCGTGTTTTGGTGGCCTTCTGAATCTTGTTCTCTTCTTTCTCTTCTTCATTTTTCTAAATTTGTTTGGAGATGAGATGGTGCAATCAAAGGGATTGGGTTCTACACCGCCGCCTTTGCAAGCGACGGCAAAGCAATACGGCGTGACAAAGTCGATATCTACAATGGGCCCTATAGACACCGATATTCAGAGGACTTTGGAGTTGGAGAAGTTTTGACTCAATTTTTTTTTTTCCCTAATGGGATGAATTTGCTTATGTTTCTAAGGCTTTCATTTTGAATTTTTTGTTTTGGTGTTGATGGCAAACGAAGTTTTTGGTTGACGTTGGGCTACATGAGAGCGAAGAGGAAGTTGCCAAACGAGAAGACGTTCTTCATCATATTGGACAATTACACATGCTTGAATGCAATGTTCTTTATCATGTGATGTTTTGGTGTTGTTTATGATATTTTATAGATCTAAATTTTTTGTTTGAATAAAGTTTGATTAATTTGTAGATATAGATATGAATTTTTGCTTCAATGTAGTTTGATTAATTTTTGAGAGATGATTTGTGCAAATTTTTGGTGATGTTTATTGTTTTCGATGAGTTTTGACAGGTTGTGGGCCAGGTATTGGCAGGTTCTGGCTAGTTTCGAGATGGAACCTAATGAGTTCTAAGACAGAACTTGGTAAGTTAAACAAAAAAATATGTTGGAATCTGGTAAATTTTAAGTTAGAAGATGACAGGTTACAACTCGACACCCACTTGGCAACCAGAGGCAATTGGTGCTTCTTTGTTTCAAAAGAAAAATGTTGGAAATTGATAGATTTCAAATTAAAACCTGGCGGGTTACAATCTGACAACCTGCTCCAATGACTGGAGGTAGGTTTCGACGGGTTTTACAACAAAACCTGACGATTTCGGTGGGTTTTGGAAGGGTCAATTTGATAAATACCACTTCTATGGTACCACTTTTGATTCCTATCCTTTTTGTGAAAAAATTTGAAACATACCATTTTTAGAAAATAGAAAGAGAGGAGAGCAAAAGAGGCACGAGGAGAGAGACAGAGGAGCATGAAACATAGAGCGAGGGAAGAGAGAAGAAAAGTTGAGTGGTAAGATTTTTTGTAAAAGTAATTTGGACATATTGTATGTTAAAAGTGGTATGAATTAAAGGTTTGAAAAAAAAAAAGTAGTGCAAAATATTAGTGATATTTAAGAAGGGGTATGGGACCTAATTTTCTCGTTCCAGGACAGAGCTTGGTAAGTTCTATTTCTAAAGAAAAGATAACTTGATCCTTTAATAAATCTTCCATTTCTAATAAAAAGATGTTTTAATGGGTAGTTATCGAATGATATTTTTAATAAAATGGTGCATTTAATAAAATGGTGCATTTAAGAACATTCTTATAAGTTGGCGGCTATAATTTGACCGTCCACGTCGAAATGAGCGAGTGATAGTTTGTCATGCTTCTCTGACGTGGGCCAGACCTATGCTGCTCTCACATTTGCGAGATTGCCATTCTAAAGGGGTGAAAGAGAGTGGTAAAAGGAGGAGAAGAGAACAGGAATGCGATTGTAAAGTGTTTTTTTTTTTTTTAATTCTTCCACATATATTTTGTTAAAATATTTTGAATGGTAAAAGATTGACAAGTCCATTCTCTAGTAAGACTGTATGAACTTTATACGATCTCTTCCTAACCCTTCTAGACCAACCAACTAAAACAATCTGACACCTCTAAGCATGGCGCGCACAGCCAGGCCCAATCTTTTGACACTTCTACCACAATGGACAGGCAACATGATCATGTGCTTTTTTATTTCTAATATATATATATATACGTATGTATAGATAGTTTCTTTTAACTCCCAAGTGGACTGGCTTCCACACAAAACTATATTATAGCAAAGTTGACATTTTCAATCCACTAAAACATTTACGATTTGATCATCTCACAGATGAGTTTCACAGCATTTCAAGACGCTACTCAAGTTCTCAATCAAAATCCAAAATTTAGGGAGTGGAGTTGTTTTCGTCCAAAATACCAAATGGATCATCCATCCCAAAGGGAAGCCACAGGGGAAAAAATTCCGCTTTTTAATGGAGGTAATAACTTGATAATAACCTATTTACTATGTTACATATCCATCAGTGTAAATGTGGGGCAGACAAGAGTTACTACAAGAACTACAACCTTTTCAGCTAGAAAAAGTTGTTGAGCCCCATTATTTCTAGAAAGAAGAGCTCAACAGTGAATTTCAAGAGCTACTATATCGAACCATTTTCGCTCCTCATCTACTTAATGCGTGAAATTGAAGGGGTTCACCAGAAACAGGAAGCACCAAAAACAAATGCTACTAATCTCGCGATCGACCTTCCTTCCTGGCACGTAACTTAAGCTTCGGTTTTTGTTTCTCACCTGTGTTTTTGGAATCTTCTCCATCATACTGGGGGACGATTCTTATGGGGTGGGCTTCCGTGTTGAAAACCCATTCATCTAACGATATGAGTGAAGGAGGTGAAAAAAGAAGATAGAGATACTTAAGGGTCTCGGCAAGAAAGAAGCTCTGCATCATATTATCTTTCACACCACTATTGACCTGATAACAAACAACAACCAGAAGTTAAGGAAAAGAAGGGGAGCAATATAGTGTTGGAAATAAGATAAAAGTCAACCAGAAGTTAAGGAGAAGAAGGGGGAGCAATATAGTGTTGGAAATAAGATAAAAGTTTCCAGCATAACAAATCAGCAATTTAGTTCCAAGTTATACGGGAAAATATGGATTCTCCAATCAAATAAAGTGTTGCTCCATCAGAGTGTCACTAATTCATCAAATTAAATGCATCAAGAGATCTCAAGAATCTATTACTACTGAATTGATTTCCCGCGTCCTTTTCTTGACTTATCACATACATTATAATATGGAGGACTCTCGAGTTAATATTTCATTCAAGAAAGCTGTTTTCAACGTAACTATGCAGACACAACTCTCGGAAATGTTAAACAAGACAAAACACAGCAACGCTTTATATATATATATATATTTTATGCGTCCCTATTATCCGAAATAATCAGCTAAAACTATGACCAAAGGGTACAACACCTAAAACAATGACTTTTGCCTCTTAATGAATATCCATGCAATGAACCTAATGTATTAATGTCTTTGCTTAGCATAAAAAATGAATGATATCCTGCACGAGAAATGACAAAAACGTTTCATAACTCGTATTAACTTAAAGCATATATATTTAGGGAGTACGTCAATTCCCAAGGAAGAGTCAAATAATCAAAGATAAAATCATCTCCCTCAGCACAAAAGACAATGAATTTAGATACTGCCTTAGAGACTGACCCGCATGATTTGTACCTTGTACTACCTCCTTAGTATTTCCAGGAGCTATTCCATAGCTCCAAAGGAACATGTTCTCAGAATTTATTCTAATCTTGTCCAAAATGTAAGCGTAGTCATTAAAATTTTTGACCAAAAATCCAAGTCGAACTCTTAAAATGATTCTAGGTATCAAACTTACTGAACAATCTAGCATTGACACTGATGACCAAAATAGGATTATTGGTAGAAAGCACCAAGTAAAACAAGAAATAGCTCTATGCACGGTCCAATTGGTCTATGCTCCTTTGTGGAGGCTGGTAAACTATTGGAAATACTAAATTTTCTAATAAGCAGATAATATTGATCAATTTTAGTTCCAGAAATCTGTCTATAGTTTATAGGATAAAGAAACACGTATACTGATTATGTAACACTAACCTTCCCACTTAATCTTCAGGGTACCATTTTAATCTTTAAAAAAATACGTAAGAAAACTTGAACAGTGAAAAACTAAATAAATATTGATTATTTAGCAATAAGATTTAAGATGCGTACGTCTTTTAGTCCGACATATCCCGACTCTATGCGGGAGTTCTTTTCAAATGCTTCAAATATATTCCAACCCCACTCTTGGTATGTCTTGTTTCCAGTTAGCCGCCACAGGTAAAAGAGTGATTCAACTGTCTCCGGTCTCAGTATGTTCCATGATGTACCCACACTCATATCCTGATAATTTTTGGATACAAATGAAACAGTAAATTAAATTTTACACAAGGATCAATGCAGTACAGAAATATTTCATTTGGCCAAGAAAGGCAAATAAGGATAACTAACCTGTCCAGCATGAAAGAAATAATTTTCTCCAGCTAATTTCGTTGGTGTCAACTGGTAGAAATTATAGCATGTCCAAGCAAGCTATCAAAGAAAAAAAGTTGTTTAATTGAATCAACCCGCCAAAAAGACCCCAGCCGCTAGGATGTAATCCGTATTTACTCTTATATGACCATTGCCTATAAAGAATGTTTTCTAAGAGGAATCTTCATAATAATTAGCCACTTGCCCAGAAGTGCCAAAATTTTCTTTCTCAAGATACCTATCTCCAGCGTCCTTCCTTCGCTTTGCTTTTAGCCACCCTATCCCACAGAGCAAGGTATCTTAAAATGGGCACTTAGTATACCCGTGTGGTAGTGTTGGCATTTGGTTTTTGTTTTTGGAAAAATTTGAAAATGAAAATGTTTTAAGAAATATGCTAAGATTGTTTTTGAAATTGTGTTTGGCTATATATGGTGGTATATTTTTTTATTACAAATATTTTTTTAACAAAAATTTACAAATATAAATAAAACCCAAATTTAATTTTAAAAAAACTAAATATTAATGTCTTAATAATTTTTTATTATTTTATTAAACGAAAAGGAATTCCTCTTTTTCTTCCTCTGCTCAGGTAAGGCAGGCGCTGGCGACGGCGCGAGCAGCGGCGACTACATCGACGTCGATAGACCCAACCACACCCCTTGGCGGTCGTAGATCGACGACGCTCTCGCATTGATGGCCATTCCGTGAGCTTCCCTTCCCTCGACAGCCACTCTCGCGAAGATCAACGGCGCCACTAGAGGACATCGACATGACTTCCGATCCGACAAGAATGGCCACTCTGCAAGCTTCCCTCCCGTCGTGAATGGGCCGATGGGCTATGGTGAGGGCACTCCGGTGAGGTTGAGCTCCGAAGATAGGGGAGGTGACTGCTACAGTTGGGTGGCACCGAAACCTGTCAGCGGGAGGAGGGTGGCTTGGTTTGCTGCTGGCTGGGTTCGCTAGTGTAGCTGGGACGGTGGCAAGTTCGCCGGCAAGGGCGGGTCGTGGGTTGTAGAGAAATATTGAGGGAGGGAGTGAGAGAGAGTGAAGAGAAAATAAAAAGAGAACTTTTTTTTGTTTTCATTTTTGGGGACTTTTGGGGGAGTTTTTAGAAATGTTTTTGTTTTGTGTTTTGTCAAAAATTTCACCAAACAAGTTTTTGTTTTCATTTTTGCCTATTGTGTTTTTGAAAATGAGAAAAAACTTCCCAGAAACAAAACCAAACAGCCCCTAGTATACCTCAAACACTAGCTAAACAGACTGAATAGAGTCACTCTTCCTCCCCTAGACAAAACAGCTTCCTTCCGGTGGCAGAGCTAGAAAATTTTTTTCAGTGGGGGCACTACAAAAAAAATAGATACAATATTTTATTGAATGGATATATAGTTATATGTTTCCATACTTAAGTGGGGCACAATTATAATTTTTGGTGAAATGGGGACAAAACAATGTCTTTCAATTATTTAGTAGAGGCACAGTAAGGATAAATCTAAAATTCTCGAAAGTTTTTAGGGTAAAAGATTAATTTTAAAAAATTGAGTACGGGTATGTGCCTCTCACTCAAATACATGTGCCTCTGCCAGTAGTTCCACCTATATTGTCTTTTAGACAATTTTTAATTCACTGGCTAAGAAGATTAAGGCCTAGGTACTTACATGGCCACTTCCCCAACAAAACACCCCAAACACAAGGCTATTTCTAGAACCACACTCTAGTCAACATGAATCCCTACAATTGCGGTTTTTCCCATATTAGATTGTATTGACTCAATAGGCAAGTTTGGGGGTACAGTTGTTATGTCAGATTTTAGGCCAATTCAGTTGTCTGTTTGTTTTAGGCACATTCTGTGCATGAGTTATGTTGGTTTGAACAGAATATCTCTGTTTGGCACCAAACAAGAGGGGAAAAAAAAACTACAAACAGTCAAAAAGCACATACACGTGTAGCAAGGATGTCTGCATATATGATCTTCAGTTATGGAAAATACCTCTTCAGCGAGCGATAAAAACTTTTGAGATTCATCAGGACCATAACCAGATGATCCTAAAGCTATCATTCCAGGAGCAAAGCATGCTAACTCATCCATCTGCAAGTAAATGGTCAAAGAAAAAGGAGCATAAACAATTTATTCAGTGATTAAGCGTTACATTACTGCTATTGTGGCAAAATTCACCTTATCTGTTAAAGAATCCCCGTTCTTCTCACAAATATATGCAAAGGATGATGGTGTTGTTCTCCGGATTAAGCTCAACAAACCTGTCATTGATTTCTCCCACATTTCCCTATTTCCAAGAATTGAAAAGAAAATTTTATATCAAGAGGAAGTCCAAAAATGAAAAGGGAAAATATTAATAAAAGATGACCAATGCTTCAAATTGATAAAATAAACAAAGAGAAAAAAGTGCATGAAACGTTGAATATAAGATTATAAAAAGATTGTAGGGCATTAACACATAATAGATTTAAAAAAACAAAAAAAAAACAAAAACAAAAGGCAAAAGGCAAAATTCTCCAAAGATCTTTTTGAACCACCACTATCTATGTAGTGAACCAGTAGGACTGTTGGAACCAATATGCACAAAGATATGGAACAAATTGATGAAAATTGACCAACTGAGGAAAGAAATTGGACAACTCTGCGAAGAAAGAACCTTGTAAACTTAGGTGGCACTTGGTATGCGGGTCCTGGCCATTGGAACCCATGAGTTTAAGTTAAAATGGTGTCTTGTAAAAAAAATAAAGCAAAAGTTTAAAACGATAAAGATGATTTAAAACGGCCAAAACCTCCAGTTTTAAGAACTTTGTTCCCCCACCCCCTACATTCTTAGGGTTTGAACCTTTTGAACCAACTAAACCATGACTATATTTTTGGTTTCCTTACAATTCTCACACTATCCAAACAATGAGAAGTTTTCTTCTCTATTTAAACCTTTACATTCCAAATGCTGGTTCAAAACCACCGTTCAAACCACATAAGTTCAAAACTACCAGTTCAACTATAAGGTTCAAAACCACACCAATCGTGTACCAAACAGAGCCTTAGTGTTTGAAGCATGAAGGATTTCTTTTTTTTGATGCCATGAAGGACTTTCACAATGACGGCTCCTTTATAGTTTTCTTTTTATTTTGGTTTAGTTTTGTTAGGCTTAGCTCATTGTTCCTTTTTTATTTGTAGGACTTTTATGGTTTAGGCATGAAAGAACTTTTCTTCTCGTTTTTAATAAAATTTTCGCTCAAAAAAATATTAAAGATTGTTATTAACATGCATGAAAATCTAAGCAAAGTGACAAAAGAAAACTCATTTCTGCTGCCATCATAAGAGTAAGCTCCATTATAAAATCATTGTTTTAACAGATCACAAGGGTACTTACCTATAACGCCTTACAGCTGAAGTTTTATTCCCTTGAATCCAAACTTTGAGCAAGTATTCATAAAAGCTGCAAATGATAAATAAATACATAAATATGTATATATATATATACATATTTCTGTGTCCCTGTGGGTATGTGTGTGTGTGTGTGAATGAAAACCAGTGTGGCACATCAAGTAAAGCAATTTCAGGTTTTGAGAAATTATATGATGACATCTAGTAAAAAATTCATAAGAAACTAAAGTAATACCTGTCTCCCATGGCTCCAAACGTGATTGGGGAGTACGACGTTGAACCACTACGAGGGTCAATGTAGATAGGAAGCAAACCATCATCAGGGAATATTTTATTGAGCTGTGTTATGACATTCTCGGCCTGGAAAATCAACATGCAATTGATTCAACTAACTGCTATGTGATGAGATATACCACTGGCTTAGGCCCATAAAATGCAGTGCTTACTCATGCAAGCCTGGTTTTTTATAAAGAAAGAGGATGTTGACCATGGTGACATGCTCAGACTAAATCAGAGCACTAGTTCACTAAATGTCTGACACAATGAGTTGAACAATAAAGGATATGTAACGTTACAGAAACATTAAATCATGATGTGAGAAAAAAAAGGAAAACAGAGGCATAAAAAGGTTGAAAAGGAAGCATTTGGTTGCCTGATATGTATTTACCTTTTGCTGGTACTTTGGGTCCCCAGTCCGTTGAGAAAGAGCAATGAATTCCAACTGCTCCGTTCCAGAATCTGCCAAGATACTTTCACCCTAGAAGCAAATGATTTCTAGACCTTCATTAATTAAATTTTCTTAACTTTAAATTACAGTTCAAAGAAATTTTGAGACTAAACATGAAACAGATACTTAGCCGTACACAAACAAGAACTTGAACTCATAATCCAGACTAAATATGACAGTTATAGCAATAAGACTCCCAAATGAAACTCTGATAACGACTAGAGCTAAGTTCCAGGTTGTCAAAATCTTCAGGCTTTCAGTTAATAGCTACTAATATGATGTTTAGAATATACAGAGAAAGCAGCAGACATTAAAACTGCAACGACATGCTCTCTCTAATATATATTATTTCCATTCGCCAAAACCTAGGCTTCCCACCCTAGTCGCATGGGTTCAGATTAAGACTCTTATGTAATAACTAGCATATGAAACAATTTCTCCGTGCAAGGTCTTGGGGTATTCAAAAAATCCGTTAACTGCCCAATCCGAACCAAACCGGTGGTTGTTGTTTTAGTTTTGGACAGTTTGGGTGGTTTTTTATGCAAATATTTGAGGTGGTTTGGTTAGTGGTTTGAACTTCCAAACCTCCCAAACCGACCACTAAACTGCTGTATTATATAATTTTTATTTTTAAAATATTTTTTATATGAATTTTTATTATTATTTTTTTTTTCATTTGTCATTACAAGCAGTTCTATCCATATAAAATACTACTTTCCACTCTATAATTACACTGCTGCGAATCACTCATAAAACAAAATCAAATTAAAGAACCAACATATACAACAAAGACCAACTTATGGAATCCCTAGCCTCCTCTCATCCAGCAACCAACTTCTTCCCTCTACACCATCACTAGCCTACTCGCCATGCTGTCACCGCCACATTGTCTCTCTCTGCCACCTGCCCAACTTACCACGGTGTCAATTAAGGATATTAGCAGGGGAGGAGAGGTTTATCGACAACAATGGAAAACCTTAATTCAAGTTTAGAATTTGATCGTGTTGTCTTTGTTATTTAGTTGTCTTTTTAACTTTTTAGTTTGGTTATTGGTAAACTTTGATTTGTGTTATTGACTTTGTAGTTTGGTTTTTGGTCTGTATTAAAACTTTAAAGGGTAATCTTTTAGATATTTTATAATTTTGTTGAATATTAAAAAAAAAATTAATCTTAAGAACAAACAGCCCAAACCGCTTATTAGTGATTTAGTTTGGTTTTGTTTTATAAAAAAATAAAACCGCCCAAAAATAAATTTATTTTGGGTTTGGTTGGTGGTTTTGAGGAAAAAAACGACCCAAATTGCCCACGAACACCCCTAGCGACGTTAGCATCAACACAACCATTCAACAAAGGCACAATTTTCCGTTGTGTGTGTGTGTATGTAAGAAAAATTTCCTTTATTGAAAATGAGTAAAATGGAAAGGAAAAAGGATAAGAAATCTTTTTTTTTTTTTTTTGAGTAAAATGAAACTTCATCCGACTAAAAATAGTCCAAAAAAAGTTGCATAAGACCACCCACTATAGGCGCAAAAGATTCCTGACAAACGATTAGATCCGCCAATAAAATCGAATAAAGCATAGGGACAAAAGATGGTATCAAGACCCAAAAGGGAAAGACCTGCTCAACACCCGAAATAGAGCTCATAAACGGCTTGTTAGAAGAAACCCCTATAGTTGATGGACTATACCAATCGACCAAAATCAAATCTAACCCAACGAGGGCACATGCAACCTGCCCTAGGTTCAAATCTAACTACCAATCATCACACACAACGCTGCTAGCTAGGGGGTGTGAAGTACAAACCGAGACCGGAGGTGGGGAGAGCACCTCCTTTATTACAAACTTGACAAAAATGGTGGGTAAGGAAACCACTCCTTTTATTCCAAATAGACTCAAACAAACATCAAATAAAACTAAAAAAGATGCGTCACTTTCACTGTCTATGTAGGTTCTGGTGATTCATGGTTCGGCTAGCACTCCGACGAGCTCCACCTCTTGCAGCCGACCCAGTGGGCATCGATCTCAGATCTAGGTCAGATCCGATGAACAAAGAAACACTAGCAAGCAAGACCTCCGCCCTTCTCCCCCCCGTTGCTGCTCAGTCCGACCATAGCCAGATTTTTCCCCTTTTTCCCCACCTTCTAGGCCAGTTGCCCTCTGCCTTGATCTTCAATTAGATACCAAAAATTCGCATATAGAACAAATATAAGATAACTAGTAGGTTTATAAGGTTTTAGATTCCCTCCCCTTGCAAGCTGGTTTTGCAAGGAAGAGTTATACTTAAGGGGCTTGTAACAATTGGTATTACAACCAATCCACCACATTTCAAGTTCAAGTCAAAGTAGTTGCATTATAAGCTAGATTAAGATGCATTAATGAAGCCCGTCAAAGTGTTGAATACTGATAGTCGAGTGAAGTCGCCAAAGAGGAAAGGGCTACTTCCGGGTCAGTGTCGATAATGTAGATCACCGAAGATTTGCGCCCAAGCATGGTGGATTGCAACAAATTACCATGTCGAGTATGGGATCGGATGTAGTATGAACTATGGGTTTGTGATTGTCACTACAGACGGGGCGACCTGGGGAGGGCTGCTACCCAAAAGAAAGCGGAATCTGTGAAGTAACCTAGCTAGGAAGATGGGCCACAGTGGACAGCGGTGGCAGAGCATAGTGGAATGCCGAATACCAAAAAGTCCCACATGGAACAACTATAAGATAACTAATGGGGTTATAAGCCCTTGGGTTCCCTCCCCTTGCAAGCCAGTTTTGCAAGGGATAACTCTCCCCAATGGGTTTGTAACATCTTCTCGGTCCCATCCCAAAATGTCCAACCTCCAGCCTCCCTAGACTCAAGGACCTGCAGCTTTGCCAAAACAGCCCAACGCGGCCTCACGCCACCACCAACCTCCCCCACCCCCCCGTCAACCCTATCCTCCACCAAATCCTAGACCTCACATCCCCAACAAAACAACACCCCACTCCTATTCGTGGTGATCTCCCCTCAAAGCCCCATCCATCTTGTTCACCCTCTCATAGACCAAAGATTCAGACAGCCAGCTCGAAGCCAGCACTGACGTCCGCTCCAAGAGGGAGAGCGGGTGGAGCAGAACACTCCCACAAAACCACAGATCCCCTTATTTTAGAGAGAAGAGAAAAGCGTATGTATACATTCCCAGTAAGAGGATAAGAATTCCCCAAACCAACAAACATAGCACGACTCTTGACACCCCATAACATCCTTCCAATTAAGAACAATCACGAAAAAAGGAAGGTCCATTATATGCAGTTAGAGATGTTCAAATGTATGTTTATGGAAGCTTAACTACTTACCCCAGTCCACCCAGGGTTGTGTGGCCTTCCTTCTGCCAAGTTAATAATGTTGTAAGGGATTCCGGTAGGTGTATCCCAGGCCGGCAGCAATCTGTCTGCAATATCTCTAGCCTTATCAAGGAAAACTTTATCCTGTGAGAGATCATATGCACTGAGAAGTCCACCTACAACTCTGGATCTCAGTGAAAACAGAGCCAAAATAAGCGTACGAAAAAACATCTAAAGTTCTCACCGCTATATTTTGAAAAACCACATAAAAACACCAGCCACTAACTTTGGTTCAATGTGAAGCAAACTAATTAAAACTCAACTACATTTTAAACCTTATAATGCAACCTTATGGTTGTCTCAAAGACACTAGCCTCGTAATTCTTGTTAAAGTCCAATGAATTTGCAACCCACCTGCCAAGAATATCACACCACTTATGAGCAAAAAAATCAGTCCATAAATGATAAAACGATAATAGAAGAACTTCTCGGCATGCAAAATTACATGTAAACTACTAAAATTAAGTATGTGAAAAGATGACTAAATTAAATAACGATAATAATGAAAGCAAGCAAGAACATGGAGGTTAACATTTCTACTTGATTACTGTGGAATCAAAAGACTTTGCCTTCGAAGAACATTATACTCTTCTCTATATTTACACGACAGGATGACAAGTTATGCAATACATCTATCTAATACAACACCTCTGTACCGAAAACACCACGTAAAAAGATAGTAAATGTTGACTCACTCTCTTGCTTTCTGGAATTCTTCATCAAGACCCATGATATATAATGTATCAAGAGAGTCTACTAGTGTCGCTCCAAGACCACCAAAGCTATTGACACCACTCTTAGACTGAGGCTGGTAAGGGGGCAAATACTGGTGTTAGTTATGGAACTTTTATAAAGAAGTATGAAATACTACAACATTCAGACACGAGAACAAAAAAAAACATATCAGATTCTTTATTTTATTTTATTCGGTAAGAAACATCAGGAAAACTTTTATTAAACTGAAGAATAATATTTACAAACGAAGTTCAAGATGGAAGAGAACAGGACCCGAAAAGAGACACAGAGAGAATCCTTTTAGGACATCTATAAGACAGAAAAGGAGTCCATCCGGAACAGGACGAGAGAGAGAGAGAGAGAGAATCCTTTTAGGACATCTATAAGAGTGATGTAATTGAAGATTCACAGTCCATCCCACTTTTCTTTTCTTTTTTTCTTTTCATTAGATTCTTGATAAGAAACACCCTTTCATAGATTAGAACAGTAAAAAAAATGATTAACTTGTGAATCTTCAACTACACTCTTAACCAGAGAATTTTCATGCTTTCCAAGGGCTTTGTTTTTACAAAGTACAGAGGGCATTGTATGTGCGGCCCCTTGTTTAGCAAATTTCTGTCAAAGGGCTTCGTTTTGTGCAAGAAAATTAACTTATCTTTCTCTTGTATAAATATTTTTATTCTTTCCGATTGTTGAGCTCGCAACAAGAACCCTAGTCTCTGCTTCTATATGAGCTGGCAACAAGAACCCTATTCCTTTTCATTTTTATTTTTATTTTTGAAAACAGAAACAAGAATCTTATATTGTGGTTAAAAAAATTTGTACAACAAGGGGAGGATGAGCTATCCACAGAGTATAAAAAAAAAGGACCTATTACAAAAAAGAGCACCGGTCCCTTGGAATATCAGGGAAAAAAACAAAACATACAAACAAACTATTGAAATCTTTTTCTCCATGAAGCCAAAACGTTACCCAAGATTTAATCCTATCCCAGATAACAACACTCTCTTCTGCCAGCTCCTCAAAAATTCTTTGGTCTCTCTCCAACCGACTTTCCCATAAGGTTGCTAAAACCACATCTTTCCCCAAATATGCAAGTCTTGAAAATCTAGCACTCAAATTTCAACATTCGTCCAACTTCAAGTTCGAATAAAAATGCCTCTCAACCCCAGAACTTTGGACATTTCGTTCTGCCGATCACACCATACACCTTTTTCAAAAATATATTATATAAAACAAGAAAAAATATTGCAAGACTATCTGGAAAGAAAAAAAATTGCAATCTTATTAGTATTTGATAAAAAAAAAAAAAGAAAAAGAAAAATGCATATGTTGTGTGTGTTTGAGCACGCATGATTGAAAAGAAATTTTGAGTGTAGTTACACAAGGTCAAGGGTAAATCATATTTGAACTCCCCCGATATTTAGTTATTACTAATTCCTATCATGATTTTTTTTAGTGATATTGATTTAATAGAGAGAGAGAGAGAGAGAGAGAAGAAATGTCTCCATGTTTGTATGGGTGTGTAGGTATATATAGCATGCTGGAAAAAAAATATGCACAAATTAATTCAAGACAAGGTACCACAAAAGGACAAGATTTCACCATTCACTCATATTACTTTTAAGGAAACTTGGTACCTGAAGTTCATCTTGGCCCCATGCATACTTCACATATGAATTCCATGCATGTAGCATAGCTTCTTTTACTTTTTCTCTTCTCTGAATATCGATTGGATCAGCTGGCACATCATTCCGTGTCTTTTTTACCACCTTGCCTTCAACATTCTTTAACTGTTCCAACTGAAGATACAACTAAATATCTTAGCAGACATATGTGCAAGCCACAAAATTATATTAAGAGATAACTGCCAAACATGCAGCTCAAAACAAAAGAGCTGCCACTTCTAAATCAGAAAAGAAGTGTGGAAATAAGGTCCATTTATAACAAAAAATATATTCCCCAACTCTTTTCCTTAACAATTTGGTTGCAATCCAAGCGTCAAAGACACCTAAACTTCTAAAACTGTAAAGAAAAACAAAATCTACAAAACAATAATAGTTCATAGAGACTAGAATTGTCTGCTTCATGAATCAAAATCTCAAAGAGCTATTCTTATGTCAGCTGCTTTCTAAACTATTTTCAGATAGCATTTGTTAGCCAAACATGCCAGCTAAAGCCTGTGTCTAACTATATATAATGGTATACCTTGAACATAGACTAGGTTAACAAGAATATAAAATTTCTTACCAAATTTTGCAAGTCAACCAATTCCTCTTTTAATTTTGTGATTTCCATCTGCATGTAAGAATAAATTTCATTCAATAAAGGCAAGCAATAGTGATTCTCCCATGAAGTGAGGCATAAAATCTGATTTCCAGCGCCAAAGTTACATTAGAAATTAAAATCAGAAAGATTATTCAGCAAATATTGAGTTCTAACAATGCATCCAAATAAGAGCACACTGCACATGCAATTCTTTCAATATTCTAACATTACAGATTTTATTCATAAAGTATTAAGAGCAAGGGGGGATATTTCTTCTTCCTTCTACCATATTATTCTTCTCTCCTCCCTTCCACATAACTATCATAGTAATTTCACATTACCAACTTTCCTTGTTGTCACAAATAATAAGAAACACTTAATGAAGGTACTTTTTTTTTTTTCCATTTCAGAAGCAACTAAATTTATGTTGGTAGAAAGGAAGAAGTAAAACACAGAAAAGGACAACACCCTGACACTGTGTGCTCTAGTACAGGAGATAAGAAATACAGAAGCAATATACACAACAAAACATTCTTCCAACTCAATAGAAAGACAAAAGTTTAGCGCCTTAAAATTCCTCTATAGAAGGGAGGCTAACCTTAGCTGCTGGCATCTATAGTCACTAGCCTAGTATTCTGTAAAACACTAAACCATATTAAGAAGCTGTGTTCTCGGCTAAGAAAAAAGCTTCTTTCTTTTTAAATTACAAAGACTGCCATCCCATTTTCAAATACAATTGCTGTACTTTCCCAAAGCGAGGAAGTTTGATGATCTTAAGATGTTTGAAACCATAGCATTTTGTGTGTGACACGTGGCAGCAACTCTCCTAGCATCTTAGCTGGCATTGTTACTGGAATTCCTTTCCTTTGTAAAGGAAGCCAACAAAGAAATGAATAATTTCACCTCTACCATGGTAAACTTTAACTTTGGACTTCAGGATCAAGTAATCTACTTTACTTTTTTTTAAAAAAAAAAAAAAAGAGAGACAAAAGATTTTATTGATTTCAAAAAGTAATATTACAATAGTTTAGGAGAATTAAAAAACCTCAAAACAAGCAACAAAATCCCATGGCCCTAACCTACAAAATTGCCCTTAGGCGTCAAAAAATGCTTTAAAAAAATGATAACCAGTCGCTAATAAGGTCATTGAACATCAACTCAGTAATCTAGTTTACCATTTGTTTCCAACCAAATCACCAAAAAGATTTCCACGACAACATATCTAAACAATACCACCACCCTTTTACTCAGTCACAAACCACACTTCTATATACATATAGTTGAGCCTTAGTTAACAGCAAAAATAGATATGCAATAGCAACCCCAAGGGAAAGCTCATGAGAATAGAAGTTACAAAGAGATGATATTTTATCACGTTTAATGAGAACTTGACGAAATCATTCAAGGAAAGACAACAGTTTCGTAATATCCAAAATTTATCACGCTCAAACGATGAAAGAAATGAAAGTACCAACAATGTTATATAATCACTTATGAGTTTATGCATATATGAGTTGTCACACTTTATTGCGATACTTGAGCTTTACCTATTTTTTTGCAAGTTCTGAAGATCTACGAATATCTAAATCATAGAAGTAAACATTTTTATTGTTAAGCCCTTTGCACCTACAAGAGGACCCACACGATCAATACATCTCTAATTATTATCCCAACACAAAACTGATGATCAACTTGCAGTACCAGCATCTTTTTCTACATTGAAAGGCATCCAGTTGACCACAAATTTAAGGGAAATCATGTGTTACAAAAATTTTTGAGTTACAGCTACTCGTGCACAACTAAACTTTCCATTTTCATAACATTTTTCTCTTGCATCTATAGGCACAATGTCCTCCCTCACCACATGCACTCATATTTTTCCAACACCCCTCTTAACTCAACTGTACTTTTCTCCAACCTGAGTCAATTATGTTGAGTATTTTCTTTCAGCTAGTAAACTTCACATGAAATCACCAAATTATTTGCTTTGCTGATTTCATAATGGGAAAGTACAGTTTTGTGCATAAAGAACCAATGTGTAACCATACAAGCACGAATCTCTCTTCGGAATCTCAAAAGACACAGCCATACCGTATGGATACCAAATCCTGTTTAAATGCAAATCCAAAAATGGAATGCAATAACATACCGTGAATGACCAATCGGGCAATTTTAGTTTGTTATAAAACTAAGCAAGACCAATCGTGTCGTTTTCCTACTTCACAATTCAGTCAAAGAATTCATTTTTATTCTCTAATTCGTTATCTCCTTATTGTTTCAAGATTTGAGAGGGGGAAAAAACACAGAATCTACTCCATGACACTATTTTCCTATTTTTCTTTTTCTAATTTCTGAACACTTCCGAAACTAAGCTTATTTCGCAAAATAACGTTTGATCTACCAATTATGGTGGCTTTGGATCTCACTCCCCACGAGAAATCGTTGTCTGTCAAATAATAATACTCTATAAACCTCCACAAGAAAAATATAATATAATAAATAACACAGGATCAGAAAATTAAAAAAAAAAAAGAAAAAAAGATAGCAGGAACTGTAGAATCCCAGCTCCAAAATTCGAGTTTCCTGTCAAACTTTCTTAGCAACCAAACTGAGCATATATGGAAACGTTACCTCATGTTCCCCGACGAGAGTTTGACGATCCCAAACGACAAAACTAACGCATACGAAGGAAATGAAAAGCAAAGCCAAGCGCTTGGGCCTCTTCAGGTAATACGATGGGTTACAGTACCTCAATCTGCTCGAGGACGATCTGATTCTCGCCATTAGATCTCGAGGACGACACGATCACACGAAGCAGGATTCAGATTCAGATTCAGATTTCAGACCCAAAGCATCGGAAAACGAAGAAGAAAATTCTTTGCTTTCGGTCAGAAACGCCGAGAAAAAAAATAGCGAGCGAGAGAGTTGAATTATAAGAAACTTTTCGAATCGTAAGAATTAAGTTTAGTGACTAGTTTTTTTTCTTTTTTTTTTTTTTTGGGTCGGATTATTTTTCTTCTCTTTCTCTTTTATTGTTAGGCTATGGCGGCGGTGGGATCTCCCTCCCGTTCCGTGAGGTGCACGGTCCGGGTCGTAGAGAGGCAACAGGGAGAGAATTGATTGAAGGAGGAGAACTTTGGAAAAGAAAGCTAACAGCTGGTTAAGTGGGAAAGGACGTTCCTACCCCATCCTTTTATTTTTATTAGAAAAAACTACGCTTACCAGGTGTTTGACAAAGTTGTGGGAACTGCGGTTCCCACTACAAACTCAGTTATAAACAGTATAAAGCTCTCACATGCTACAGTAACAATAAAAAAATTACTACAGTGTAAAGCTCACACATGCTACAATAAAAGTGGTTCTCACCACTAGTTCCCACCACCTTCCAAACACCCCATTAACATTTCCATATTTTGCTAAAATACTGTTTTTTCTTTTTTCTTATTAAAATATCAAAAATATCTGTTATGTTTTTAAAATCATATATAAAATACTCCTGAAGAGATTAATTTTTTTAAAAACCAAAATTAGCTTTTTTAATTTTTATTAAATACAATTTAAAACAAAATTAAACCAGAATATTAAATAAAATCAATCTTAAAAAGTTAAGCACTCTCAAAATAATTAAACTATTGACTTAATTTAAATATTTATTTAAAAATTTTAAATTGTCATTTCTTTACTTTTAAGTCAAGTCATATTTAACATAGAGGAAGACTATGATAATACCTCTAAAAAGTCTTATTAATAAGACTCTTTTATTTCTAAATGAGGTTATTTTACCATTTGATTCAAAAGTAAGGGTACAAAAGATATAGTATTATAGAAGTACAAATAGATCCAACCACACTAATAACAACATCTTTTAATGAAAAAATTAAGAAAAATCCTTTCAAAAAAATTTTAAAAACCCCTAAAGAAAGAAAAAAAAAAGATCACTAAAAAAAGAAAATTAGAAACAGAACTTTGGCAAACCACCTACTCTATCGTCACCCTCTTAACTTACCGTCTCGACCGACGAGGGAAGGGGACCTAGGTGAACATTGTGATCCATCCTTCGTCGGAATCGCAACAAGGTCTCTCAACCTAGGCGACCTTTGCGACCTCCGCCTATGAAACACCCGTTATTTCAACGGGTATGATTTTTATAAAAATCATATGAATAAATTGTCATTTTAGAACTTCTTACCAAGTCTCCGTAAGAAACATTCAAAATTTACTTATCACCCACCTCTACCAACCTTGTCTCCCCTACATTAATGCTCAATTAAGTAACATCCTTCTCATTTGGCTAAAGGTCTCCGAAGGAGATATAGAATTAATTCACCTCAACTACTAGGAGACATTGATATATTTTCTCAACCACCTTTTTAATGCTTTATTCATCTTCTTTCACAACTTACCCCATTTGCCTTCTCAATTATGTTGGCATTATTTGCTAAAAGTCTCCATGGGAGACATGATAATATTTTCTTTTAATGCTCATTTATTTCTTCCTATAACTTGTCCCATAAACCTACAATTATCTCCCGCTCCTCAATTATTTTGATGCCTATTTATTCAACCATCACCACTTCCTTCTCTAGTTTCTTATTCTCTCCTTTCTCACTTCAATTTCTAACTAAAGACACAAGGCATAAAGCTTTCTTTATAGCCAAGTAACTATAATTCCCAGCCATATTTGAAGCCGATTTGGAGTCAATTCAAGCTTGATTTTAACTCGAACTTTGGTGTTTTTCAAAGGAGTTTTGAGGTAGGTCTTCTTTAATTCAAACTTGGCTTTAGTATGTATTTTCTCCATATTTAATGCATGTTTTCCTCATTATTTGCAAGAAAGGCTAAAGATATAGTTTGATGATGATTTTAGTATAAAACTCGTAAGAATATATTTATTATGATGCATGCTGCCTATTTTGGAATGGTTTTGGAATTTTGAATAAGAATAATATGCTTTGGGTTTAAGAAAAACTTAACATTC
>CAMOHE010037821.1:0-19854 GCA_946598075.1 Artocarpus hirsutus | reverse complement strand
GACCATGTCAACCATATTGTCTTCATCCTCCATTTTATCCTCCACAATAGATTGCTTTTCTTTATTTAGTAAGGTTGGATTGAAATTAGACTCGCCATGAAAATGCCACGTTTGATAACTACTTATGATTCCATTTTGAAATAAATGTCCTCTAACAATTGTAATTGGATGCAATCTATGGTTTCCACATTGAACACAAGGACATCAAATTTTATCACCATTTGCATGACTTTTGGCAAAATCCAAGAACTCTTCCACACCATTCACATACTCTTCAGACAATCGAAAATCCCACATCCATTTCCTATCCATTTTGCAATTCCTAAATCAAAATAATAAATAACAATTATTCAATTAAAATTAATTTCACAATTTATATATATACCCATGCCTACATATATTAATTAATCATAAAAAAAACATCACCCGGCCATCATAAATTAAACAAGTTAATACTCATGATAAAACGAAGAAATCATACCCATGATCCACAATACAAACTTCACGGAATAAACAACAAAATGAGCAACTTTTTATCAACTTCACGGAATAAAGAAAAAAATCAACAACTATTTATCAATTTTGGATTAATAGTTATATAACACAATCAACAACTATTTCTCACTTTGTACAAAAAAAACTTACAATTTCGGCTGAGATTAAAGAGTGTGGAGGCGGAGAGAGACGGCGGCGGCTGATTCGGAAGGGTCGGTGTTTGTATTTGTAAAGTGTGTTTCTGAAATGTACTGTCTGAAAGCTGAGGATGGGAAGGGCTTTAAATGAAGCTACTACGATGATTTTTGGAGTAAAACCGTCGTGGTAGAGATCGGAGCTACCATGACGGTTTTTGGAGAAAACCGTCGTGGTAGCTCTAATCTTCCACGATAGTTTTCTCTAAAAACCGTCGTGGTAGCTTTGATTTTCCAACCCTGTTTTTTGTGTTAACTCTCGAAGATACCACGATGGTTTTCTGAAAAAACCGTCGTGGAATAATAAAGATACCACGACGGTTTTTACATAAAACTGTCGTGGTAAATTAGAGCTACCACGACGGTTTTTGGAGAAAACCGTCGTGGTATCTCCGTATTTTACGACGGTTTTTTTAAAAAACCGACGTGGTATCTTCCCACCTTCTCACGACGGTCTTCGTTTTCACAGGCATAACTTGCCGCGCATTTTTGTCCTTTACACAACGGTTTTTGTGAAACGGTCGTGAAATAAAGGTCGTGTAATCAATATTTTCTTGTAGTGTATGCCAAATGGAACCATAAAATGGCATTTTTACCAATTTAACACAAGGCCTTTTTCTTCACATCTTTTCAAAACAGCTTCCATAGACAAGTATCAAACGAATCACCGAAAATAGTCCAATCATCCATGAAAACTTCTGTAATCTTCTCAATGATGTTGTTGAAAATGCTCATCATGCATATTTGAAATGTAGCTGGAGCATTACAAAGTCCGAATGGCATTTGCTGGAAAGCGAAAGTACCAAAAGGACATGTAAACATGGTTTTTTCTTGATCTTCTAATGCTATCTCTATTTGGTAATATCCTTAATATCCATCTAGAAAGTAATAGAAAGGATGATTAGCTACACATTCTAAGATTTGACCGATTAATGGGAGTAAGAAATGGTCTTTTCAAGTGGCAACACTTAATTTTCGATAATCAATCCACATTCACTATCTAGTGGCAACTCTTGTAGGGACAAGATCTCCTTTTTCATTCTTTATCACCGTTACACTAGATTTCTTAGGTACAACTTGAGTTGGACTGACCCATTTACTGTCCATAATGGGGTAAATGATACCTACATTTAATAGTTTCAAAACTTCATTCCTCACAACTTCTTTCATTGTTGGAATCAGCCTTCTTTGGGGGTCTCTTTTTGGATTAGCACCTTCTTCCAATTGAATATGATGGGAGCAAAACAAGGGACTAATACCCTTGATATTAGCTATTGTCCAACCCAATGTATTTTTTTGATCATGCAACATGTTAATTAACAGTCGCTTTTGTGATTCATTGAGTTTGGATGAAATAATGGCAGGAAAAGATTTATCAGCTCTTAAGAATGCATGCTTCAGTCCTTAAGGAAGTTGGGCTGACTTAACTTTTGGGATTTCTTCAGTGGATGGTTTTGGCTTTTCTCCTTCTGGAAACAGCTTTTCAAAATGTGGTTGCCAAAACTTTGTTTCTTTGTCCGATGAATGTTTGGAAATATCAGAAATAGGATCGAGATTTTCAAGATCAAGACTTTGGAAGATTTCTTCAAGCACATCGGTTCGCTTTTGAAATTCTTCATGAACAACTTCATTAATGATTTCAGTGTAAGAATACTCATCATTGCTTTGAAATTGCTTCCCAATATGAAAAACATACACTTCTAGAGTCATATTTCCAAAAAAGATTTTCATGAGACCATTTTGACAATTGATGAGTGCATTAGTCAGCTAATAAAAGGTCTTTCGAGGATGATGGGAATTTTTGATTCCATATCTACCTTAGTTTGAGTGTCTAAAATGAGAAAATCCATGGAATAATAGAACTTATCAACTTGCAACAAAACATCTGCAACTATCCCTTGTGGTTTCTTGATGGATTAGTCTGCCAATTGCTAGACCACAGATGTGGGCTTAATCTCTCCAAGGCCTAGTTGCGAGTAAATAAAATAGGACATGAGATTGACGCTAGCTCCTAAGTCTAACAAGGCTTGAGTGATTTCTTGGGTTCCTATGTAACAGGTGATTGTGGGACATCTAGGATCTTTGTACTTAACCGGTGCTCTTTGCTCAAGAATTGCACTTAGTTGCTTAGTCAAAAATGCTGCCTTTGGGACATGATGTTTCCTTTTCACAGTGCACAAATCTTTCATTACTTTGGCATAAGCAGGCACTTGTTTGAGAATTTGCAAAAGAGGAAGATCGATTCAAACTTGCTTCAAGTGTTCCAAGATATGTTCATAATCTTCTAGCACTTTCCTAGTCGGTTAAAGATCTTGAGGAAAAGGGGCTTTTACTGAAAACTTATTCACTTCTTCTTCTTGTCTTTATGGAACATCTTCTTTATCACTCGTGTCAGTGGTTTTTGATTTTTCCAGTGATTTACCACTACGAGTAGTACAATGACTAACCTCGTCATCCTTCTCTTCAACGTTAGAGGTTTGTTTCATGTTTCGTGCTTTTGAAATCAGCTGAGCTTGAAATGAACATTTTTCAGTCAATTTTGAAATTTCCTTTGTCATTTGTGTTAAAGCAACTTCAATTTTATGACATGACTTTTTTTGTATCTAAATGAATGCTTGCAATGTTTCTTCAAGAGATTTGCTTGAGTGTGAATCATGTTGAGGAACATTTTCTCCTGAGTACATTTCTTCTTTATTTTTCCATTGATTTCCAAATGATTCCTCTTGATTTGACTTCCTCCTGTCGAAATTCAAGTTGTTTATTCCATCAAGATTGAGGGTTTTGGGATAAAGAGTACAAGGGTTATGATTTGTCCTTAGGGCATTACATTGTTCCTCATATTCTTCTATCACTTCTGGATAGTCCAGTGGTTGTTGTTCAAGCCTTTCATTCACAAATTTTTTTCCTTGTAGTTTAGATCTTGTGACTACATCACTTCCTTTCTCATTCTTTGCTTTGAGGATTTCTAATTCTCTTGTAAGGTTTTCAACTTGAACCCTAAGGTTGTAGTTATCCTCTTTCTTCAATTGATGAATTCTAGTTGTTCGGGACCTATTAGTATTATGAGAAATATTTAATTTAGCCCACAGATGAACTTTCTCAACAAATTCATCAAGAAATTCCTTAGCCTCTTCAGGATCCTTGTGTAAAAATTTTCCATTGCACATCACTTCTAGATATTGACGATCATGACTTCTGAGTCCTTCGTAGAAAAAGCTGACAAGACACCAATTCTCGTAACCATGGTGAGGACATTGACTCAACAAATCTTTGAACCTTCCCCAAGCTTCATAGAAATTTTCATGATCGTTTTAGGGGAAAGTCAAAATGTGTTTCTTGAGATTGTTGGTCTTTTGATATGGGAAGTATTTGTTGAAGAAAGCAGATGTCATGTCATTCCATGATTTGATGGATCGAGGTCTTAAAGAATAGAGCCAACTTTGATCTTTATCTTTCAGTGAAAAGGAAAGAATTTCAATTTGATAAAATCAACAATATCAGGGTGGTTATTGAAAGTGGTGACAACTTCCTCAAATTCATGAATATGAACATAAGGATTTTCACTTACTAATCCGAAGAAGGTTAGTTAAAAGTTGAATCATGCTTGGCTTAAAATCCTATTGTTGAAGATTTGATGGAAACATAATACATGAAGGAGTTAAAGTGTGAGTCAGATGCATGAAATCTTTCATTAGCATTCTTTAAGGATTCTCACCAAGATTCTCCATCGTGAACGAATTTGAAAGAGTGGTTGGCGAAGATAAAGAATGCAAAAAAGGGTTTAACGGTTGTTAACTAGGGTTTCTTAAGTTAGAAGCCTTAAAAAATCGACCTAATTTGTCTCTATGTCAAAGCATTAACCCTAAGTGTTTCTCTTTTTTTTATTTTTTTATTTTTAATTAATTTTTTTATTTACAAAGGAAAAGACAAAATGCTAAGCTTTTCTTTATTCTAGGGGGAATAAAGTAGTGAATGAAAAACATTTGCCTAAGTTATTTTGTAGATCTTGAGAATTATATACTTTAAGGATGTTCCTAGGAAAGATTGGTGGGGTTAAGGCTCTTTGAAAACCAATCTCCTAGTCAAAACAATGTTCTCAGGATGACTGATGTTGGGAAAGTTTTCAAAATTAACCGGCTATGGGAAAGGTATCCGAGCTAGTAGCAGCCTCTAAACAGAACTTCTTTAAAGAATACTCATCACAAAACCACAATTTATTTTATGACAAACCTAGCTCTATCATTTTATGAAGTTTTATTTCTAAGTTAAAAACCTAAATCTAAACCTAAAACTAACAAAATAAATATTTTACAAAGAAAAGAAAAGAAAATAAAATTTTTATGATTTTTATGATTTTTTTATTTTTTTTAATTTTTATGAATACTGAACAATTTGTGAATAGTGACATGAATAGTAACTTACGTGAATACTTGACTACTTAATTAAATAAATAAACTAAAATAACAATATTTACACTATTTATAAGATAAGGATAGAGTACTTACTTGGTTTCCTGCTTAGTTTAGTAATCTGACAAAGTAACGGCGTCCCTTCAGCAACGGCGACAAATTTGGGTGTTAACACCCCAAAATGTTTTCTCTTAAACAGCGGACGTATGTAATATAGAAAAGTTGTCGTATCCACATGGAGGTAAAAATTTTGTACCTTGGCAGATTATTAAAAATAAATAAATGGTCAAAAAATAGGCAAGCAATTTTTTAAAACAAAGTTTTAAAAAAATATTTTTCTGATTTTTTTAATTCAAAATTTAAAGCATAAAATTAAAATGGTGAAGCTTTGAGAATCTCTTGTATGTTTCGTAACGATATGGAATTTTAAACTATAATTAATAATTATCTAAAATATTTTATTAATTATATATTTTCTCATTAATTGCAAGCACATTGTACTAATTTTATAAGTTAACTGAGAGTGACAATAAGGCAAGCCATAATGCAGTAAGGGTTTTCCTATAAAAACTAGCAAAATAATCATTAGTGCTCTAATTACGAAAACTATAACAGCTGTCATTCAATTATAACTAACATAATTTTAAGATAGAAAAGATAATAACAAATCAAAATTAATATGTTTAAGTGGAATAAATTTTTATAGTAATTTTGATAGCACTTTGTCTTATGACATATCTAGAATCAACAATACAACAAGCTATACTGTAGTAAAAGACATTTCATAAAATTAAGCATTGTTTCATTGTTATCAATATTAATCATGCAACACAATTAAATTACATAAGGAAAGCTTGACTGACTTCGTGTAAAAATTGGCAGCATAACAACAATAACAACAATTATTAAAATCTTGAAAATATAATTTATTCCACAAAAATATAAGCATTACAAAGCAGATATAGAGTTAAAATCGATACCAGAGTACTATGTATACAAGATCATCTCTACACCTCACCAAACTCTCTACTCTAATTTAGACAGTATTTTATAATTTTTACCTAAAGGAGATATTGTTGAGTCTAACTCAGCAAAAAGGAAAAGAAGGAGAAAGAGGGCCAAAGGCCCGAAGGGGTGCAGAACCAGGGGAGAAGCCCCTGGTTTTTATTGGCTTAAAAAAGTACTGTTTATAAAATTTTTAAACATTTTTTATTGTTATTGTGTTGACAAAAATGGATCAAAATGATTCATTTTTCTCTGTTTTTTTTTCTTTCAAGCTTGGCCTTTCTTGAGAATCTGAGAATTCGTTTCTGATTCTCTACTTTGCGGTGACTAGAAGCACTAAAAGAGCACAATTTGGTCCGTTCATTTTATGATCCAACAATCAGAGTATGTAGGCTAAATTAGGCCTAAGTGGGGCTGATGGGATCGAGAGACAAGACTGTCAGATCAGTCTTGGTAATCCAATCCAATGGCTAAGGAAACAAATACACATCGGATGCAAACATCGAATCAGACAACACTCTAGGATTCTCAAGCCCACTTGACACTTGTCAGCGCTGATGCATGCTCTCCCGCTGACACGTGGCATGACAGCAGTTGACATGTGCAAAGATTGTACAGCTTAGATCGTTCTAGTAGTGGATCCAACAGCTCTTGTAAAGCCATGTGCCCCTTTCTATTCAAATTTGAATTTTTAATTGTTTTTATTACATTTGATGTCCGATTTTGTCTCTTTTTACGCCGTTTTGCTCCATTTTTCCTCTAGATTTCAATAATAAAATAAAATAAACAAACCAAAACTAATTATTTTACAAATATTTTAAGACTCAAAATAAAATCATACAATATTATTTTTACGATTTTAACTATTTACAGACTAAACACTTATTTAGCACACCGAAACGACTCTAAAAATTACCGAAAATATTATTCAACATAAAAACACATTTTTTAAACACATTTACACACTAAGACATAAAAATACTTATTAACACAAAATGTTATTAATTAGAGGATTTAATGAGAAATAAAAGCATAAATAAATGATTTTATCCTTAGAAAATGTACACTTTTACATTCTCATCATATGGCATGATCTTAAACTTGCAAATTTATGAAAAACCTGACTGTGATACCAATTGTTAGAAAAATAGTACGTAGCGAAATTTTAAAAATTTTTTATATAAGAGTATTTTCTAAAACATAAGTTTGACACATTATAAGCATAAATAAACCAGATCTTACTAACCTTGTATATGTCAAAAAGCCACCACAACCAATGAGGAGAAGTAACACTCTAGAAGGACCTCAACCAACTGGTCTTCTTTGCTATACTCTATTCTCAATCGGAGTGAGTGTGGGCTCACTTCATTCAGCTTTTCCACCTGGTGACTCTCCTTCCAACCAGAAGAGAAATACCCAAATCTACAATTCGTGATTTGTGAATGATAGCTCTCTAGGGAGTTTCAGATTCTCACTAATAAAGTCTCACTCTAGATTTCTTAACTGATCTAAATAATAAAGAGAATCACTCCCCTTTTATAGAGGTTAAGCCTAAGAGTCAGTCCTTATCAAACAAGGCCTTAAAAATTTAAATCAAAATCAAATTCAGATCAATATCTAATAAAATCTGCGTGAAAATGCATGATCTTTTTATTGCCTAGTCGACAGGCTAAACTTAAAGATCAGCCTACCAAACCTCCGACAAAAGATCCCTATGAATGTTTATTTCTTACGCGAGATTCTTAGGATAGAGCCTTAGTTTTAATTCAAATAACCCAATTAAGAAGCTATCTGATTAAAATAGTCATATCTAGATAATCTCTAAGAAAATAAATATTCCTAATAATTCAAAAAGTTTTTCTTGAATTAATTCAAAATTAATCCAACCGATAAACAAGCATGAATTATCTGATCCCGATAATTCAATAAGTTTATCTTGAATTAATTTTATCACAAAATTAATTGAATTGATAACAAACATGAATTATTTGATTTTACTGAATTTTAGCCAATTTGATAAATTTGACATAAGTCACCCATTATTGGAAAAGTATGCCGTATTGTTATAGGATTTTTATGAGCTAGCAAAGGGGTGGGTCCAAATGGACCTATATAGTTCAAACTCCTGGTAATTATGAAGCCCAATATCCTAGATATACGTTTCATAATTATCAACTCTAAAGCTGCTTCACTAAAAGCTTTGAGCTGCATTCTCGAACTATATAGAATTACAAAGCCCGTATAGCTAAGTCTATATGACATCTCATAATGTATCGTATCACCATAGGATTATCCAAAATCAGCTTAAGGACAAGTTTTGTCTTACCTTCCTGATTATTTTTCTTTTATGTTGCATTATCTCACCATCGAAAAACTTACCATCCAAAGATAGTATACCATTCAGTTACATCTTTGTATCCAAATGGTTGAGCATTCAAGTTTTTCAATTATAGGATAATGCATATAAGAGGATATCACTACTCCTAAAGAGGAGCTATAGATTCCATATCTATGAATAACAGCTCTATGCTATCAAGAGTCATGCGGCCAACGTACCGGCATGCATACTATTATAAAATGTGGATGCCACCCTTTGGCACATCAAAAGACGTAAGTCAAGACAATAGGCACACTATTCACCTCAAGATTAAGATACAATACAAATGATTGTCTAAAGTGAATTGATTTGTTGAGACAGAATTATTTATCTAAATCAATTCACTTTATGTCCTAATCCAGCACATTGTCACCTATGACAATGTGCCAATGTTTCTATTTGTAGAGTCCATCTCCGAAGGCCAAGACAAACCATATCTCAGTAGGGATATGTATAACATAACAATCTTTACATGAATAAATCGCCCAACTTTATTCCCTCGATTGTGGATCTTATGATTTAGACCGTCGACTTAAGAATCATGTCTTCCGCATAATCTATTCATTATATGCCTAATTCTTAAAGGTTTAGACTGATAGTCTCAGATGATTGTTTGTTAATATACATTCAACAAATATGAATATAAAGAGGACAAGATTTGGTATATAAATAATAAGTAAATTCTTTATTGATAAAAATGTCTCCAAAAACTTATTACATTTTTACTCCTTAGGGCATACTCGTCTAACAATCTCCCACTTCTACTAAGTGAGTAAATATGACAAATCTCACATCCCCATAGCTTCTACATACCTTTTGAAGACTCTCTTAGTAAGTGTCTTCGTACATGGATAAGCTAGATTGTCCTCTAACGTGATTTTGCACACCCTAATGTGTCTGCCCTCGACGAAGTCCTTTATCACATGATACTTCCGATCAATATGCTTACTCTTCTTGTGAAATCTTGGTTCCTTAGCATTAGCTACCGTCGTACTGTTATCATAGTATAGCGATACCGCCTTATCCATACCAAGAACTACCTCAAGATCCCCAAGGAACTTGCAGAGCCACACTGTTTCTTTCGAAATATCACTAGGTGACACATGCTCGGCCTTCATCATTGAATTTGAAATGCAATCTTGCTTCACACTTCTCCAACTGATGGTACCACCACCTAGAGTAAACACAAAACTCAAAGTTGATCTTCTTAAATCCAGACAGGATTGGAAATCCAAGTCAGTATATCCTAGAGGAGTAAAATCCTCACTCGAATATATAAGCATATACCCTTGAGTCCTTCTTAGGTACTTAAAAATATGCTTTACTATAACCTAGTGGTTCGGCCCTAGATCTTCCTAAAATTGACTTACAATCCTGACCACATAACAAATATCTGGTCGTGTGCAAAGCATGGCATACATGAGACTACCCACTACCAATTACACTACAAGAAATTATTGATTACACGACCGTTTCCTAAAAACCATCATGGTAAGGTCAAAAATGCACGGCAAGTTACACCCGTGAAAACGAAGACCGTCGTGGTATGGGGAGAAGATACCATGATGGTTTTCTCAAAAAACCATCGTGGAATACGAGAGATACCACGACGGTTTCTCAAGAAAACCGTCATGGTATCTCAAATATACCACATGGTTTTTCGAGAAAACCGTCGTAGTATATGAAGATACCATGACGGTTTTCTCGAGAGATACCATGACGGTTTTCTCGAAAAAATGTCATGGTATATTTGAGATACCACGATCGTTTTCTTGAGAAACTGCCATGGTATCTTCATATACCACGATGGTTTTCTCTAAAAACTGTTGTGGTATATTTGAGATACCATGACAGTTTTCTTGAGAAACCGTCGTGGTATCTTCCACGATTTTTTTTTCAAAAAATCGTCGTGGTAGCTTACTTAAAACCCCCTTCCCAACCTCGGCATTCAGACATATTTTAGAAACACACTTCATAAATACAAACACAGACCCGTCTGAATCAGCCACCATCGTCTCTCTCCGCCGCCGCCGTCTCTCTCCGCCTCCACACTCCTTAATCTCAGCCCAAATTGTAAGTTATTTTGTAGAAAGTGAGAAATAGTTGTTGATTGTGATGTATAATTAATCCAAAATTGATAAATAGTTGTTGATTTTGTTGTTTATTCTGTGAAGTTTGTATTGTGGATCATGGGTATGATTTCTTCGTTTTATAACGAGTATGTGTAACTTGTTTTATGATGGGTGATGTTTTTTTTATGATTAATTAATATATGTAGGTGGGTATATATATATGAGTTGACTTAGTATCTCATACGCATGATTAGTAAAACATAATCATTAGTTAAACTTCATACTAGTCTTCATTCATTATTATCCCAATAATAATGATCGACTAAGGATAATTTAGAATATAATTCAATTTTCACCTAAGAGTTTTACTATCAAGTCACATACTTGATGGCCTTAGGTAGAATTAACTATTCATAGAATTAGAATAAAAAACAATAATGAAAATGCCTCTTTATTAATAAAATGCAAATGTAATGAAATCAATATGTGGTCATTACATAATTGGCCTAGGGCATATCACTAACATGAGGCACATCATATAACACATACATAAACATCATACTAAAATTTTATTGAAAGTGAAAATTTGTAGACAAAGATATAGTAGTCGAAACATATAGAAATACCATTTTAGAAATAAACCAAGAACAAATTTCTTACCTCAAAATGATTATTCTCAATCTTTCTTTGAATTTTCCCAAGAGAAAACCCAATATTTCATTAAATTCTTTGCAGCAAAAATAAGGGAGAGAAGAAGGAGAAAACGTGGAGAAAAGAAAGAGAGTGTTTGAGAGAATTTTAGAGAGAGGGAAAGAAAGCGATATAGAGAGAGACGAATATGCATGAATGACAAATGCTATAAGGTAGACCAATAATCTCTATATTTGTAGCAGATTTTTTTTTTTTTAAAAAAAAAGACTGCATACATGTGGGGAATGGAGAGAAATAAGGGGAAAGTCAAATGATTTGCTTCACTTACTTGATTTCACCATTTTCAAAATAGGAAACCTTATCATAATCCAATCATCATAAAAAATAAAATATTCTATTTCATAAAATAGGGAAAAGGTCAAAAATATGCCAATCATACAGAATATTTCATCCAATCACAATAATCATTAAGGCCACAATTTGGGAGATTGTCTGCTGATTGCTTGTAAGCAATCTTCGGCCTACCAATTACTTACAATCGGCTTGCCGAAGTTGTAAGGTCGGCCTAGCAATGAAATCCATCAACCTGAAGTTTTGAGAGAGACAATTTACCCTGTCGAACTAGAAGGATCGGCTACCTGAACTACCACATCCATTAAAATACGACAAAACATTAAATATCTACCATGTATGCATTATAAATGACATGAACACTTTGAGCACATCAATTCTACATGACTTCACCTGTCATCATACTCAAAATAAAATGGTTGGTAACATTATTTCATAAAGAAAATATTTGACATCGTAAATATCTATCATTAACCGTTATAAGAAAAATGGCAGGTGTTAGAATTCTCCCCTCCTTATAAAAGTTTTGTGCTCAAAACTCAAAACAATTGTGGATATCTAACCCTTATATTGTCTTCATGTTCCCATATAGTTTCTTCCACTTGGTAATTTTGCCATAACAACTTGACCAAAGGAATCGCTTTTTTCCTCCAAGATCTTGGTTTTTCGATCTAAAATCTCCACTGGCTTTTCTTTGTAGCTAAAGTCATCTCGTATTTCAATCACTTATGGCTTAATCACATGTGTAGGATCTAGGACATACTTTTTGAGCATTGAAACAAGGAACACATCGTGAATAGCTGACATCTCCAATGGCAATCTCAATTTATAAGCTACTTTGCCTATCCGCTTTACAGCTTCATAAGGTCTAATAAACCTCGGGTTCAACTTGCCTTTCCTTCTAAAGCGCATAACTCCTTTCATTGGTTAAATCTTTTGGAGCATAGAATTGCCTACAACGAAGCACTTTTGATAGCTTTGAGTGGTCTCAATTCTCTTCTTTATCAACTTTATCATCTTAGACGTTTCATTGACAAAATCATTCTTTTCACCATCAACACTTTTCATCATCTTCTTTTCACCAGCTTCATGCAGACATATAGGTGATCTACATTTCCACCCATATAGAGCCTCATATGGGGCCATTCCAATTGTCACCTAATAGCTGTTGTTAAAAGCGAATTTCGTTAACAGTAACATTTTACACCAGCTGGTCTTGTAGGCGAAAGTATAGGCCCGAAGCATATCTTTTAAGATTAAATTCATCCTCTCCGTCTAGCCATAGGTCTAAGGATGAAAAGCTATGTTAAAATGCAACTTAGTTCCCATCGCAGTCTATACACTTTTCTAGAACTTGGACGTGAACCAGCTGTCGCGATCAGAGATGATAGAGTTGGGAATTCCATGAAGCCGTAGCATCTCATTGACATAAAGTTCTACTAATCACTCCATAGAGTAAGTTATTTTAATGGGGATGAAATGTGCCATCTTTGTCAGTCACTCGACAACAACTCAGATGGCATCATATCCATTCATAGTCCTAGGGAAATTGGTAATGAAATCCATTGCAATTTCTTTCCATTTCCATTTTTGTATATGAATTGACTGTAAATTGCCACCAGGTCTTTGGTGTTCAACTTTGACTTGCTGACATGTCAAGCATTCTTTACATACATTGGAGCGTCATGTTTCATTCCAAACCACCAAAAACTATTACTTTGATTGTTGTACATCTTTGTTGCACCTAGATGAATTGAGTAAGGAGTATCATAAATTTTTGCTAAGATTCTTTCACTGAAACCATCAACGTTGGGAACACATAAGCGATTCTTGAGATATAGAGTTCCATCATCTGCAATACAAAACTCTACACATTTTTCTTCCTTATTTCTTGCTTAATCCTTGAGAGGCTTACATCTTCATATTACTTACTTTAAATCTCATCAAACAGCGATGGAGCAAGAGTTAGTGTTGAAAGCTGTCCTGTTATTTTTCTAAACTAATGTCTAGAATTTCTTTCCTCAAAGGCTAAGACATTGCCTGTAATGACATCAACATGGAAACCGTCTTCCTACTCAAAGCATCAGCCACTCGATTAGCCTTTGTTGGATGATAAAGGATTTCACAATCATAATCCTTCACCAACTATAACCATCTTCATTGTCTCATATTTAGGTCCTTTTGAGTGAAGAAGTACTATAAACTTTGATGATCAGTTAAGATCTTACATTAAACTCTATACAAATAATGTCTCCAAATCTTTAGTGCAAAAATGACATCAGCCAATTTGAGATCATGAGTAGGATAATTCTTCTTATAGTCTTTCAATTGTCTCGATGTGTAGGCAATTACCCTATCATTCTGCATCAAGATTGCACCAAGACCCATCTTAAAAGCATCACTGTAAATTACAAATCCATCATTCCCTTTGGGAATAGCCAAGACTAGAGCTATAGTCAACCTTTTCTTTAGTTCTTGAAAAATCTTCTCACATGAATCTAACCATTCAAACTTCTTTCCTTTGTGAGTTCAATTTGTGAGAGGCACTACTATCTTGGAGAAATCTTCCACAAACTTCCAGTAATAACTAGCTAGACCCAAGAAGCTCCTTATCTCACTCACATTCTTTGGTTGTTTCTAGCTGAGAACAGCTTCAACTTTAGCAAGATCCACCATAATTCCATCCTTTGATACAATGTGGCCCAAGAAAGATACACTGTTAAGCCAAAACTCACACTACGAGAACTTTGCATACAACTCATGTCTCTTTAAAGTTCCAACACAATCCTTAGATGCTCAGTGTGCTCTTCCCAGCTCTATGAATAAACAAGAATATCGTCGATAAACATAGTGACAAATTTACTAGGAAATTCTTGAATACCTAATTCATCAAGTCCATAAAAGCTACAAGTGCATTCGTTAGACCAAAAGGCATAACCATAAATTTGTAATGACCATACCTTGATCTAAAGGCTGTTTTAGGGATGTCTCCTTCTTTTATCTTCAATTGGTGATATCCCTACCACAAATCAATATTTGACAACACTGATGCATCCTTAAGGTGATTATACAAATCATCAATTCCAGGCAACAGGTACTTGTTCTTGCTTGTTACCTTATTCATTTCTCTATAGCTGATGCAGAGTCTCATAGAACCATCATTCTTCTTGACAAATTAGACTGGTGCTACCCATAGTGAGTGACTAGGTTGGATAAAGCCTTAATCGAGAAGTTCCTTTAATTGAGAGTGAAGCTCTTTCAATTCCATTGTAGCCATTCTATATGGTGCCTTGGAAATCAGATTGGTGTTAGGAGCGAGTATAATCTCAAATTCGATCTCTCTATCTAAGGGTAAACTTGACAGATCATCTAGAAACACCTTAAGGAATTCTCAAACTACAACAACATCTTCAATCTTTGTCTTTTCTTCTTAACTTTATCCACAATGTTTACCAGATAGCCCATGCAGCTGCTTACTAACAACTTTCTTGCTTTCATGGCTGACAAAAACATGTTTGGCTTCTTTCTGGACTCACCCATGAACACAAACCTTTGTTTGCCTTCTAGATGAAAAATCACCTTTCATTTTCAGCACTCGATAGAAGCGTTGTACTTAATCAAAAAATCCATCATGAGAATCATGTCATAATCATACATATTGATCACAATAAGACCGACGAAGAGTCCTCTTTTAGAAATCCATAGAGGAACTATATGCAAATAGTATGTAGACATCATCACTTTCTCAGAGGGTAGTGTCATAGTGAACCCCTATCTCATAGGTTCTAAATGTGCTCCTAACTTCTTAGCAAAAGATGAAGATACAAATGAATGCATGGCACCTGTATCAAAGAGAGCATGCGCATTAAAAGAAAGATTTGAAATCTGACTTGGGACAATATTAGAGGCTTCAGTAGCCACTTGTTCTTTCGTCATTGCATAAATGTAGGCATTGGTAGGTGGGGCTTCAAATCTTCTCTGATTAATCAGTGGTCCCTCTAAAGTAGCTTGCATCTGATGGAGTTAGGCATGAGAAGCTCTCTGCTAAGCTTGAACATTAGTTAAATTGGGGTAGTTCTTGGCAAAGTGGTCCTCGTATCCACATATGAAACACTGGCTTGTCCCCAAATGACATTCACTTGGATGTTCTTCCACATTTGGTGCATGATTGTATTTGCCTATTATTGTTGTGGTATTGTCCACCATTATGCTTCTTATTACCTTGACTTTGTTGGTTTTGAGAGTTGCCTTTTCTCTTGTTATTCTTCTAGCTCTGGTTGTTGCTGCTGCTATTGTTGTTTTTGTTTTGAGGTCAGTTCTAAGTGTTTGCATTGTTTGCTAGTTGACCTAGTTGAGGTTGATTTCTCCTTAACTTCAAAAGTTAAAATTCAGCTTGTTTTGCCCTCAAGGCAACCTGTTCTTGGTTTCTGGGTGGACTTGCCCCATCAACAATTGCTGCAATTTTTGGCCTAAGGACTTTGATCAATCTTTTGACCCTTTCTTTGTCATCGCTAACCATCCTTAGGCAAAGACGTGCCATCTAGTCAAATTTCATACCACAGTAGTAACTAACATGTCTCTTTGGTACAGGTTCCCAAACTCATCGTATTGCTTCTGAGTAATGCTCATATGGAAGAACTTCTTATTGAATTCATGAATGAAATCAGCCCATGTCATCTCATCTACATTCTTGCTTTGTTCAATTCCATCCCACCAGATTTTGGCCTTCATGGTAAGGCAATACGAAGCATAAAGGGCCTTCTCATTTTTTGTGAAACCCATGAGCTTCAAAGTGGCGTCAATTGTATTCAACCATCTTTAAGCAACTAGGGGATCCTAGAACCTTCAAAGACTGCAGGCTTAACCCTCTTCCATCTGAATAACAATGGTTCTTGGTAGGTGTGTCTTGCATCTGGAATAAGAGCTAGGACTTCCTCTCTTGGTGGCTGAGGAGGAGGTGGCATTTTCTCACCTTGCCTTTCACCTCCTAGACTACTAGCTCTTAGGTCCTCAATCTCTCTCCTTTGCACTTCGAGTTGCCTTTGTAGTTCAACAATCATTGTCATCAATCTTTCGTTGGTTGGGTTGTCACAAGCAGCAGTGGTTTGAGCACAAGTTTGAATTATTCTACAACCATTCATCTTTGATTTCCTAAAAGAGTTACGAGCTTAGGAATAATCTTTCAATTTATTAGATAAGACAGGATTTCACTACTAAATTATGCACTATGGAATTTATCATAATACAACTAAATCTTATAATTATCATCAAACTTACATCCATAACAATTAACTTAAAATACACTTACTTGGAGGACTTAAATTGACATGTGGCAATGTGAATTGAAACCGAAACTTCGCTCTGATACCCAAACTTGTAACGCCCCCTTACGAACGCTACAATTGTCGTTACATTCATCCTTGTTATCGTTATTTAAGATAAACAATTTAAATTAAAAACATAATTTGATAAACATATCCTCAAGATCCATACATACTTTTTCTTTATATAAAAGCATTTATTAAAACTACTTATATAAATGTACTTCTTAAATAGTTTACCAACACCAAAATAAAATAATGAGACCATAATTTAAATAAACTTAAAAACAACCTTTCAAATCAATTTAAATAGTTTGGTAGGCTAAACTTTGGACATCGGTTGGCCAAATATGACCGGCAGTCTGAACTTCAACCATTGACAAGCCGTCCGAGGACCTACAAAATCAAAGTTTTATAGGCCCGCCGATACCAACATTGGCAGTCCGATCCATAATGATGGGAAGGCTGATCTTCAATAAAAATCAAGAAAACGTAAAACAAGTCTTATTACATCACAGTGTAGAAAATAAACATATAGAGAAATAAAAACGTAGTTCATAAACTTTAAAATTCTTTCGTGGCGTTCTTCCATTTTCAATCCATCGTTCCTTGCTCATACCTCGTCTTTGCCCTCCACCTATTCCATGATCCTCTTATCTCTATCTGCAACATGATTATAAACTAAGAAAGCAAAAGCTTAGTAAGCACACTTTCCTATCTCATAACCTAAAACATTTTATGAACATCATATTCATAGTCATCATTAACATAATAGTGCACTTGGCACAGTTTCACATAGAACATATCTTTCATTAACATTATCCATATTAAGACTTCATTCATTTTATCTTTGACGGCCCAATTGTTGCACCATTATCATCATCATAAACACGCCGTCATAAGAGAAGAGGGGTAGTTAATCCTAAACCAAACATGACAAGTCCAACTTTGGACATCATAAACATAGACATAAACATGGGTGTGCAACACTTAATTAGGTAATACATATATACATATATACTTTTAAATTTTTGGAATACCTTATTATCAAAACATGCATTAAACCTTCTTGTACGTCAAAGCTTTCATAATAAAACATTATATAAAATCATCATAGAAATCATTACAAACATAAATTTAAAATTTTTCATAAACCTCATCATTTTGCAGGTGAGAATATACTTACTTGACTTGGTTACTAAACCTTATCTTAGATGACATCGCCATGGTTTTGATGTGCTCACTTCTTAGAGCGTTCATGTCATACATCCACATATAAATAAAAATTAATCTTTATTTTCATGAAATCATCCCATAACATAAGACATCATTCATACTTCCATCTCAAGCAACACAAGAACATAAGTACATTCTACCAACTTTCAAATATTCATGCAAAACTAAAATGTTTAAATGTGCCTGATTATTAAGAAAACACAACTCAATTATTCACAATTTATATGCAATTAAGGAATAAAACCTTGCAGGGACATAATTAACATATGTATAAATTACCCTAATTTTTGTTATAGCCACAAAAATTTTGTTAGACAATTAAAATAAGTTACATAATACACAAAACAAAATTTGCCAGCATTAATTAAACAATGAGTAGCCCTAACAATGAGTAGTTCATATAATAAATTATATCATAAAATAATTTGATAAAAATCCTACATGTAATAGACACCTAAAACTATAATGTAACCAAAAATTAGCTTCAAATAAATTTAAAACAATACAAAACATGCATTAGTATTCAGAGACCAAATAAACTCTAAACACAATAAGCAGTGAGCAACACATGATCAACATTCTCAAATAATCAAAATTGTAACGCCCGCCTAATTTTATGTAACGGATTATGTTATGATAATGACGACGTTAAGTGTTATATTTATGATAAGTGTTATGATATATAATATAATGGTGCTAACCATTTTATTTTAAAAATTGTTGCTGACTGTTTATGTTGCGCAAATGTATGGGTATTATTTTTAATGCAAATAAATGTTTTATTGCACAAAAATTGGTGTACATGCTTATATATATATTAAATTATGGGCTGGAAAGTTTGGTAATAATTTGGGGAGTATTTCATGTGTTATAGAATTTTTAATAAGCCTAGGTTATGTGACTGCTTAAACTGTAAAATTGTGAGCTTTTTGTTATGTGATGTTTTTATATAAATACATGATGCTATATAGTGATGAGAATTTTTTGTACCACTATATTTATATGTTAATATGTGATCATGTGAATTTTAGGGTTATTATAATTTTATTTTAATTATTGGGAAATAATAATTACATGTAACTCACTGTTTTACACATAGAGTGTATTTTTGGTCTCTGCCTTCCAATGCATGGTTTCAGGAGTTAGGAATTTATTTAAGGGTGGTTTTTGAATATGTTATATTTTTGTGTGTATATAACATGTGATAATTTTTTTGAATTTTTCTATGATATGAAAATATGAAAATTGGACCTGAGATAAAAAGTGTTCACTGCCTAACTATTGCTGGCAGATTGCATGTTGAATGTTATGTGACTTGTTTAAAATACTAAATGAGATTTTTATGACTAAAGAAAAATCATGATGATAGGTATATATGTTATCTATGTTCCTGCCAATTTTGGTTCTCAAATTATATGTGGATGTAAAGTTATTAATTTTTAATTTCATGGAGGTCAGAAATATAAATGTGTTGAAAATGTTGTTTCAATGTTTTATGGTAAATGAAAAATGTATGTATGATGTTTTTATGAAATGGTTATTATGGATGCTATGTTATGGTAATTAATTTATTAAATAAATGTTAATTACCATTTTATGAATGTATGACATGATCATAATGAGAAGTGAGCACATCAAGACCGCGGCGCTGTCACCTATAAAAGTAAGGTTAAGTAAGCTCATTGAGGTAAGTACATTCTTACCTGCAACATGATATGTTTATGAAAAGTATGTTTATGAAAA
>CAMOHE010037820.1:0-26680 GCA_946598075.1 Artocarpus hirsutus | reverse complement strand
GGCCCTCGGACTTGTGGCTCTTATTGGTGAACTGTTCCCGTGCCGCCCTCTGGCCCCTCAGGGTTTTTCTTTCACATCCCTCGGGTTTGAACCTCAAACCTCCTTTAAGAGGTTCTTATTTCCTTTTTGAGTACCAATTGATCTCAATTGGTACTCGAGAAGGAAATAAGAACCTCTTAAGGGAGGTTTGAGGTTCGAACCCGAGGGACGCGAATTAAATCCCTGAGAGGCTAGAGGGCCCCAGAGGGGACAGTACGGATGAGTGGGCGGCACAGGAACGGTTCACCAATAAGAGCCACAAGTCCAAGGGCCCCGTAAGGTGGATCCTATGGACGCTTGAGGTGGGGCCCGCGCCGGACGCCACAATGTATCAATTAGGAATCTCAGGCCATCTTTGATCGTGTGTGGTCCGTCCTATGTGCACATTCTTAAGTCGTCAGATGCAATTACGAAAACCAATTTGTCCATTGGATCACAAATTTGACGCCTAAGATTGTGTTGCTCCAGTATGCGTAACCGCTACGCAGCACTTAAAAATGTTCAAAAATTCAAATTCTTAGGGACCTGAAACAGAAGAGAAAAAGAGAAAAAATGGTAAAAAATGATCAAATTGCACAATTTGATCCATGAAGTCAAGGAGAATAGTAAAAAAAATTATAAAAATAAGGAACGATATATTTTAGAGCCTATAAATACTGAGGTTTTGTGTCAATTCTTGCACCCCTTCTTTTCTTTCTTCAGCTAACTGCTGAGTTTCTAGCACAGTAGACTCCCCTTTTTGGAGGAGATTCTACTAGAGCACTCCCCTGACCCACTAAAAATAATAAAATAATGTCTAAATTAGTGTAGAGAGTCTAGTGAGGCAAAGAGGTAATCTTATATGTATCATACACTAATATAGATTTTAACTCTATATCTGCTTTTTAATGCTTATATTTTTATAGAATACATTATATTTTCTATGTTTTCAGTCATTATTGTTAATGTTGTGATGCTGCCTAATTCTTACATAATTTCAGTCATGCTTTCTTTATGTAATTTAATTGTGTTCCATAATTAATATTAATAATACTAAGATTATGTTTGTTTATTAAGTTGAGTTTTTACTGCATGATAAACAAGAACTGGCACAATAAATGCTTTTTAATACTTGATTTATTGTCGACAGAGAATGGTATAGTTTATTCTTGAACCATTTAATAAGTAAAGGTTTTGTTGAAATTAATGTAATAATTTATTCCATTAAAATATAATAATTTTGATTTGTTATTATCTTTTCTATCTTAAAATTATGTAATTATAATTGTAGTGACAATAGTTATAATTTTTATAGTTAGTGCACCATATCATTAATGAGAGATGATTATTTTGCTACTTTTTATAAGAAAACTCTTACTATATTATAGCTTGCTATTTTGTTGCTTTAAGTTGACTTATAAAATTAGTAAAAGTGCTTGTTATTGAAGGGAAAAGACATAATAAATCAAATGTTTTAGATGATTAATTAAAGTTAAAATTTCATATCAGTTATGAAACATATAAGGGATTATCAGAACTTTACCATTTTTATTTTATATTTTACAATCTTATTTAAAATTGTTAAAAATTAATTGTTTTCTTTAAAATCTCCTTAAAATCACCCTTGCCTTTTCAACCGTTAAATCGTCAATTTTTCAAATTCGTACCTCTCTGTAGATACGACAACCTTTCTATATTACATATGTCTGCATTTAAAGAATCATTTTGAGTGATACATCATACATAATAGTCAAAGATAAATATTGTGCAATAATAAACAAATTAAGGCATGAACATGATAATTAATATAATATTGGAAGTAACAATGGCGTCTCTAACTGACTACTTAAAATTGTTAGCAAAATTAATATAGATTAACTGTAGGTAACTAAGGAAGTTGACTGGAGACTATGTTTGCAATAGTATCGGCTATCATATTGGCAAAATGAGAAACATGAGAGATACTATAGTATAAATAATGAAGAAATAATATCCATAATAATGGGACTATCAAAGCCTGACACCACATTATTGGGCACATCCTTGATCACACCAAGCTTTAGAGAATTGTGACTCGAAGCCTGTTAAAAAGTGTGGAGTCAATTTAAACGTCTTTCAAATATCATCCCATGTAGTGGATTTGAACCCAAGTGCCTGTAACGCTTGCCATTTTCTTTTATGAATACTTACGTTAATTTAATGTTAGAATGTAATACTTTAAGTGCTATTATTATTTATGTTAGATAAATTAACTTTTTGTTTAGTAATGTCATAGGTGACTGCCACGAGGGATCGATGTGTTCGGAATGTTCATATCAAAAAATGACGATAAGCATAAAGTATTTATTGTTTTTTAGGAGTTTCAACTTGATCTAAATTTATAATCTTTATGATGCTATATAGTTATGTATGCCCTAGAGTTATATTCTTGATGATGACAAGAAATTTATTGCATATTTTCTTATTTTTATAACATCTATGATGTAATAATAATTAATGTGCAACATTTTTATTATAGCATTAAAAAGCTAGATAATATTGTTGAGGGTGAGCTCGGTACCGTCACCAAGGAGCCCTACTCTAGGTGGTCGGCACCCCAGCTTGGCAAAGCTTCGTGGAACCAAAAACTGATTACGATAAGCTCGGATAGCTTATTTGAGGTGCTTCTTGGGGCCCCTTGGGCCGCACCGCAATTGGTTGTCTCTTTGGATCAAACACTAGCTCGAGTCTGATTCTTTGCACCTGAAAGTGGGCTGCCACTCGCCATTACTGGCCAACAGATGGTGGATAAGTCATCGTTGGATAAGAAATGATCCATCGACGGAGGGTACAACACTTGTCCTCTACCACCTGACACACCTTGATTTGACACATGGGTTGTGGGCAAAACCCACCTAACACCTAGTCCAAGTGGCAACCTACAAATAGGGATCATTTATTACATTTAAGGCATGCATGCTCTACGCCACCTAACAAGCTCCCATTCTCTACCGAGCAATCCCTACCTTGAGTGTTGGAGAGCCTTGTCTATTGACTTACTAGCCTTTTTCTTGTTTTCAAAGCATCAAGAAGAGATGAGCAGGGAAGAGCTAAGCACCATGCGCAACCGTATGTAGTGTTGATTTGCCGCAAAACTTCGGTAAGCATCAACATTTTGGCACTAGAAGAAGGGCCACCCGTGCCTTCATTTGAAGTCTCCAGCCACAGGATAGTGAACCGAGATGGTAACTCGAGGTGGTGCCCCAGACGAGGTTGCTCGATAGGAGGGGTCGGGAGATGCCCGAAACCGAAATCAAAATTTTGCTAGACTGAGGGGTCACCCTCGAGCCACAAGATCCCGTTTTGGGATTCAGGGAAGCACGGTGAGGGCCGAGCAATTGCAAGACCCAATTGGCCAAAACCCTATCCGAGAACTAACAAATGCTATTCGGATACTCACTCAGCAGCTCCATAGCAGGCACAACGCCAAGTGGCTCCTGGCCTCTTACCTCTAGCTCCGGCTGACCAGGCTAGGGGTCGAGCAGGACGGGATGCCATCAACCCTAATGAAGCTTACTCCGAGCATTTCAGATCTATACATGTCATCTCGACTAACAATAGACTCGTCCGGGAAGGACGCTTTGGCCCGCAGGGGGCATAAGTTTCGTCACTACAAGGGTCGCGAACATCTGTGTTTGACGGGCTTGAAAGCCAAGGAGAAGCACAATAGCACCAACCTGGGGCAGGTGACCGTGTGGAGGACGGAGCACCCTATAGGGTCGAATTGCCTGAGGAAAAGAATAGTCACCAATTTTGGGAGTTACAGCGTCAAATCGATGAAATCTATAACAATCGCTTTGGCTTAGATGACGTAGGTGCCTTAGACCTACCGTTCACAGAGGCTATTATACGAGCCCTTATGCTGCCCAAATTTGAGGCCCCGTAAATCAAGGCTTATGACGGGACTACGGTTGTTGATGAGCATGTTGAGTTGTATCGAGGACACATGCTCCTTCAAAACATTAGCGATGCAGCAATGTGTGAGGCCTTTTCATTGACCCTGACTAGACCAGCTCAGCAATGGTTCCGACGACTTAAGCTAGCTTCCATCGCATCTTTTCAATAGCTTTCTGACTCTTTTTCAGTAGCCTTCTCCACCACCAAAACGAGGAGGAAGGAGATTACTTATTTGTATGCCATTAAGCAAGGAGAGGGCAATGTTAGGGACTGTATAAATAGGTTTGCCCAAGCAGCCCTTGAAGTCAAGCATGTCGAAGACGAGACCCTTAAGCATGCTTTCATAGGGGGTCTTCGAGACAAGAAGCTTACCTGGTCATTGGCATTCAAGCAGCCAAGCACGTTTTCACAGATGCTTGGCTATGCGCAAAGGTACATCGATGCGGCTGAATACATGAAGAGCTACAGAAAAGAAGCTAGCAACAGTGGCATGAAGAAATAGAAGAAGCAGAAGAAAGCGCCCGAATAGACTAGCGTCGAGCAAAATAAGAAGCAGAAGAAAGAAAAGAAAGCTGAGAAGCCCAAAATACAGACCGGGAAGTTCTAGAGTTACACGTCCCTAGTAGCGAGCATAGACAAAGTACTCGCCCAAGTGAGCGAAAAGAACTTATTGGTTGGTCTGCCCAAGCTAAAGGGCAGCAAAGCAAAGTAGAACCAAACAAAATATTGCAATTTTCATAAAGACGTGGGACACAATACCTGTGACTGTATTCCGCTCAAGGACCAGATCAAGAGACTGGTCCGAGACAGACATTTAAGGGAGTTTATAGAGTGAGTCTTAACTCCGAGCTCTACAGTTGGGAGAAATGATCAACTGGGCCGAGATGAGTCGAACTGCCCACGCCACGATGGTGAGAACGACCCGAAACCCCTAAACATTGTACATATGATTTTTGGAGGGCTTGTGACCGAAAACACGTCAAGTGGGTTGTGGGCTTACGCCCGAGAAGTTGGCTAATGGAAAAAGGCGAGCTCATAAATATGTTTGAGCATGTCAGTAAGATTTACCGCCAGCGACATGCCGATCACTTTTATGGAGAAGGAGGTGCGTAAATTAATTCATCCACACAATGATGCTCTCGTGTGTGAATTGCACATTGCCAATAACATAGTATGGCGTGTGCTGATTGACAATGGTAGCTCGGCTGATATTTTATTCAAACAAGTGTACGATAAGCTGAAGATCAGCAATGCTACCCTTGTTCTAGTCTAGACCCCACTTTACAGCTTCACAGGAAAATGTGTTCGAGCAGTGGGGAAGGTTGGCCTGTCGGTCACCTTCGGTGAGGGTGCTGCTCAGGTTACACACGTCGTTGACTTCCTTATCATCGACAAACCCTCCTAGTATAATATTATTATCGGCCGTCCAACGCTAAACACACTAAAGGTGGTGGTTTCCACTTACTACCTGGCCAAGATGTTCCCCACGGACAACGGGGTCGGTGTAATCAAGTCGTGATAGAAAGATTCACAAGCTTATTATGCTAATGCTGTTAAGGCTACATCAACTCAGCAATTGAATATTTCAGCAATATACAAGGTTGATGAGATACAATTCCTAGCCGAGCAGACACCCAAGATGCTATCTGACCGTGACCTTCGTATGTCCAAGGAGGAGGTGAGGGCCACTCCTGTCAAGGACTTAGTGCTGTTCATACTGGACTTGGCATATCCTGATCAAATGGCCCAACTTAGCTCTTAGCTAAAACCTGAGGTTCGGGCCTACCTGGAGAAGTTTCTTATGGAGTATTAGGATGTGTTTGCATGGTCTCATGAGGACATGCCCGGTATTGATCCTAGTATTATTTGTCATTGGCTTATCGTCTAACCAAACTACAAGCCAGTTATTCAAAAAGAAGGGCCTTCAACCTAGAAAGGTTTGCCGTGATTAATGAAGAGGTCCAGAAGCTACTAAAGGCAGGATTTATCTAAGAAGTAAAGTATCCAGAATGGTTAGCAAATGTAGTCTTGGTCAAGAAAGTGAATGGGAAATGGCCAGTTTGTATAGACTACACTGACTTGAATAAAGCCTACTCTAAGGACTGCTTTTCACTGCCCTTAACAGACTAGGTCGTTGATGCAACTGCCAGGCACGAGTTGCTCGGCTTCATGGATGCCTATTCTGGCTATAACCAAATATGGATGGCCAAGGAAGATCAAATAAAAACGGCCTTTGTTACTGACCAAAGGCTTTATTGTTACGTTTTAATACCCTTCGGACTCAAGAATGCCGGGGCTACTTACCAACACTTAGTCAACAAAATGTTAGCTTAGATGATCAACAAAACCATAGAGGTCTATGTCGACGATATGTTAGTTAAATCCGTCCAAGCAGCAGATCACATGGCTGATCTCCAAGCGAGCTTTGACATTCTCCTGGAGTATGGGATGAAACTTAACCTAACAAAGTGTGCGTTTGGGGTTAGCTTGGGCAAATTCCTCAGATTTTTGGTCAATCAAAGAGGCATCAAGGTCAACCCAGCCAAGGCCCAAGTTGTTATAGACATGAATTCACCACGGATGGTAAAGAAGTGCAGAAACTCACAGGCATAGTGGTAGCCTTCTCTAGATTTGTCTCCTAGTCTACCGACAAGTGCCACCCTTTTTTCTAGGCACTCAAGGGGAGATTTGATTTAAGCGGAGAATGTGAAGAAGCCTTGTAGAATTTAAAGAGGTACTTGGCCATGCCTCCGCTCGTATCCAAACCTTTATCAGAAGAAATTTTGTACGCCTACCTTGCAGTGTCAGAAAAGGTTGTCAGCTCGGTCCTCCTCCGAGAAGAAGACAGAGTCTAGAAGCCGTCTATTACACAAGTCACATGTTTTAGGGAGCTGAGGAAAGGTACCCCCCACTTTAGAAATTGGCATTCACCCTAGTCACCTCTGCTCGGAAACTCCAGCCTTATTTTCTTGGCCACACTATAAGATTCTCGATGAAATTTCCACTCTAGCAAGTTTTTCAGAGTCCAGAGATAACAGGGTGAATGGCCAAATGGTTGGTCGAGCTTGGCCAATATGACATTCATTTTGTACCGAGGATGGCCATCAAGGCCCAGGCCCTCGCAAATTTCATTGCCAAGTTCACCAACATTGAGCAAGGAACACCACTTGTCGAGAAGGCACCCATGGAAGTCCCAGATGCCCCTAGCTGTAGTGAAGGAGGTCACGCCATGCTAGAACTAGAATGGAAGCTCTTTATAGATTAGTCTTCCTCTACAGAAGGTTTAGGTGCCTAGCTTGTGTTAACGAGCCCAGATGGATATAAGATAATCTACGCACTTTGATTCAATTTCAAGGCCTCTAACAATGAAGCGAAGTATGAAGCACTGCTGGCCAGACTCAGAATCACCAAGGATCTAGGGGTAGACCGCTCAGTTATCCATAACGACTCCATGCTTGTTGTTCAATAGGTTACTAAGGTGTTTTAAGCCTGGATGGAATCCATGACCATATATTTACAAGAGGTCAGAACGTTGCTCGGGTAGTTTCTCCATACCAAAAAACTCTAAGGCAAATGTGCTTGCTTGGTTAGCCTCAGGCCTAGGTGACAATAAGCTAACATTGGTTCCCATTGAAAGGCTAGTTGAACCGTGTGTTAATAAAGAAGTTGCAAGTGTAGCAGAAGAACAGGAGACCACCTGGATGGACCTGATCATTCGATACTTGACCACAACCGAATAGCCTGGCGACTGAAAAGAGGCACACTGTATACGCAACAGCTCGGCCCGGTATTCCATGATTAGTAGAAAACTATATCGATGAGGCTATACAACACCATGTTTGAAGTGTGTAGGGCCTAGACAGCCCAATATTTGATGAAGGAGATTCATGAGGGGTTGTATGGTAATCATTTTGGGGGGTGATCCCTAGCCCATAAGTGACTTTGGCAGGGATATTATTGGCCAGCCATAGAGCAGGATTATAGGGACTTTGCACAGAAGTGTCTCAAATGTCAACACTTCGTGAGGGTGCTCGGACACCATGCCGAGCCCCTTATCTTAGTTACATCGGCGTGGCCTTTCACTAAGTGGGCCATCGATCTTACTGGCCCTCTTTCTCAATTCCAATCTCAATTTAAGTACTGCATTGTGGCCATCAATTACCTGACCAAATAGGTTGAGGTAGAGCCATGCACCAACATGACCAAAGCCAAGTGTACTAACTTTGTATGGAGAAACATCATCTGCTGGTTTGGGATCCCGTATACCATTGTAATCGATAATGCAATGCAGTTTGAGTCCTCAAGTCTCCTCCGCCTATACGAGTAGCTCGGTATTGAGAAAGTCTTCTCCTCTCTGAGCTACTCTCTGAGCAACGGGCAAGTTGAAGCTGTCAACAAAACAATCAAGGGTAACCTAAAGAAAAAGCTTGAAGGCCTCAAAGGGGCATAGATTGATGAGCTCTCAAAAGTGCTCTAGGCTTACTAAACAACGGCTCGAACTGCTACTATAGAGATGCCATTCTCTCTTGTATACGGGGCCGAGGCAGTCATCCCGACGGAAGTAGGACTGCCAAGCTTTAGGGTCAAATAGTACAAAGAAATTCTTAATGCTGAGGAAATGATGTCCAAACTTGACTTGCTTAAAGAGAAGAGGAACTATGCAGCGATTCACAACACAGCTCGAAACCAAGTTATTGCTCAGTATTACAACAAACGGGTCCAACTGAGGAGTTTCAAAGTTGGAGACTTGGTACTTAAAAAGGTCACAGTTCAGTAGCCTGGGTTGGGTTCCTTTGGTCCAAAGTGGGATGGACCATATAAAGTTGTTGGAATCGTCCAACCAGGCACCTATAGGCTGCTGGATATGGAGGGCAACTTACTTAGTTATCCTTGGAACGCCAAGCTCCTTAAAAAATTCTTTTGCTAACTGATGCCAAAAACTCTTTTTGACCTCTGGCTACATTCTTTTTGTAACTAGTCCTACTAAACAAGATTGAAATGTAAATATTATATATCAATGAAAATCTAAATTCGTACACTATTCCATTGAGCAATCTGTGTTAAGAAAAATACAACTCCTGAAAGGAGGGCTGTAACTCCAGCTCAGGGGATAAGACCAGAACTCCCGAAAAGGGAGAGTCCTCCCTATCAACCAAACTAAGGGGCTGATCGGCATAATGTCGGCCATTAGTTCATCACCGAACGAACCACCTGGAGTCACCCTAGCATTTCTATGCCTAACCAATATTGGACTTGTAAAAGTTTCCATGAACTTAAATAAGTCTAAGGGGGGGGGGGGGGGGGATAGGGTAAAGGGTATCACACGCCGTTGTGCTTTACCTGACCAAGAAATGGGCTTTCCTTGCTTGGCTAAACTCGGTAGTCACTTTTTCCTTAGACTTTTCTCTCCAAGGAACATTTAACTTGGGAATGCAAAACGCTTCATCATTGAGACGCTGAACTCGGCAAGAATGTCATTGGGAAGGGAGTTCAGAATCTCTTATTCGAAAACGTTCTCTCTCGAGGAACATCCAACTTTGAAAAATCCTCCACTCAATACCACTCCTGAGAAGCATTAACTTCGAGGACAAAAACCTGTACTTCATTCCTTGGTAGCCACCCCACAAACTTTTTAAGAATGAAATTTTTACCCCGAGGATAGTCGCACTTGGAAAAGAAAATTTAAAAAGCAAAAGTAAGAGAAAATTTTGAGAAGCGATAAACTCAAGAAAATAAAATTTTTATTATTACAAAAAGTGATGGGGAGGTACAAATAACTAGGCACCTCCTGAGCCTGGATAAAAACAAAAGGACAAAACTAGGCTTGGGCCTCTTCCCCGACATCACTGTCTCCACCGTCTCCATCCTAGTTGTCCCCGTCGTCATCGTCGTCCACTTCGACGACCTCATCTTGTTCGGGCTGCAGCGCTTCGCCTTGATCTAGCTCAACAATGAGCGACTAATCAAAGCCCGCCACCTTGGGATGATCTCGAAGTAGTAGTAATCAGCATACTCTGGGGAAGCCTTGAAGTCCTCCACGGCCTGGGTGAGTTGGCTAGGTAGCTCTTCCCATAAACACTGATGTTCGACCTGGGAGGCCTACAGCTGATCCCTGAGTAGGGCAACCTCATCCTGAGATTCGCCAGCCTTATTCCTCGCTTCTTCGACTGCATTCCTTTCTTCCTCGGCCACCGCCTTGGCCTGCTTGGTCTCTTCCTTTGCCTTCTTGGCCTCTTCCTCAGCCTAGGAAAGAGCTTCTTTGATTTGTTCAAGCTCGATGTTCTTGCCATAGAGCTCTTTCTCCACCTCGTCCTTTTCAAGGGTGGTCTTCTTGTGCTACTCTTTCTCTAGGTTGATCTCCTTTCGTCCTACCATACAGGCTAGCTCTAGAAAGGCGCATGCCTGAGAAGACAAAAAGAAGTGAGTATACGAAAAACAAAGTAAAAAGAAGCCTGATATAGAATTTCTACTTATATTGGTAGCAGTCTGAAAGGCAGTGCTAGACAGGCCCTTAAAGTCCTCTCCTCGGAGGTTCTCCAGGAAAGACTCCTCGGGATCACATCCTCGAGGTGATCGAGGATGTGGTAGCGGTAATTTGGTCGCCTCCTCGGAAGGTCTCCCGTGGGGCTCACCACAATGGTTGTAACGGTAGGAGGTTAGGTCTCGCTTGACAAAGCCTTGGTCCTCGTTGGCAAGGGTAGGGGAACTTGGACTGTATAGGATGTTCGCTCGGACCGCAGTGGCAGCTCGGGTCTTGGAGTCCTCTTTCATTTCTTCTCGACCACCACTACCTTCCCTTTCTAGCGGCAAAGGCGCTCCATCATGGCGTGCTTTTCCTCAGCGTTATTGGGCCGGGAGGACATCTCTACAAAACCAAGAAAATCCTCCAAGTCAAAATGGTCTCAGCAAAAAAAAAAAAAAAAAACTCAGAGTTGACCTCCGATTTAGAGCTGGCCAAACAGACACATGAACTTGATCACGTCCATGAGGTTCTCGTCTGCTACGGGTGGCCCCATGTCGAAGGAGCTACTTGATGAGTCTTCAGTCTCGGATGATGATGGCTCTCTCGTCGGCCACCCGGATTTGGAGGTGTTCAGCCCTAGGATATCTGTGGTACTCGGCCTTATCACTGTCACTTGCCCGGCCAATCGGGCAGGTTGGATGTTTGGAAGATTGATTCTGCTGGACTCCTCAAATCAGCCATAACGGGAAAGGGTTCTTTCCCGAGCAGGAATGCTTGTTATCTTGTGGCCTCTGGCATATTGAACAGGTCTTCGACCGCCCTAATAATATGTCTCGACGCCCATGGCCTCTTAGACCACAAGTGCCCTTGTTTAAAGGTCCTCAAGACACGCTGGTCCGCAAGGACGGCCTCACTAGCCTGGGCTAGATAATTTCTCTCGACGTAGAACCACTCGAACTTCTAGAGCTTGTCCGAGTCTAGGTTGCCCAAAATGAAGTCCTTCTTGAAACTAGTGACGTAATACTAGTCGGACTGTCAAGAAGCTTCTTCATCTTATAAGCTTGTTTAAATGCCTCCCATGGCATCTCAGTAGCCCGGTGGTACCTCCATAAAATGTACATCCCAATCAATGATCTGTAGCTGTTTGAGTTAAGTTGAGCCGGGCATACGTTTAGGTCGTTGGGTACCCAGTGGAGGAACATTTGGAATGGCAGGTGCGGCCCAACCTTGAAAAACTCATCGTACAATGTTATACATCCCTCAGGCAGAGTCAAGGGTAAATCATTCTCCTCAGGCTCGATAAGGATGATGTCATCTAGGATATCAAATCCCTAGCGCAAGTCCTTAAGCCAGGATGCTGTCATCGCGCTTGTGTAGGCCGTAACAGATGTTTGCTCGGGCCGGGTTACTTGATAGGCCATCACTCTTTGAACTTGAGTGACAATGACCCTTTTGTCCTCTTCCTCGATGGCGCTCATCCTTAGCTCTGCCTCCTCGGTCGCTTCCTCCTCGTCAAAAATGTCAACGGTTACCCTGCCCACGACTTGGATAGGGGCCCCAAAGTCTCGGCTTAAGGAGCTTAGTACATCGACTGTTATCTCCAGTTCGGCCAGCTCTTGGGCAGTAACTCGGGAGGCACTGATGGAGGCAACCCCGATGTAGGGATTCTCGCCCCTACATGGTCTCATCGGGCTCCCCCCATCCATCAAGTCGAGGAACTCCTACTCGGGGACAGTCTCGATATTGACCCTTAATATTTCAGCTAGCTAGCTAGCTGGCCTGCTCCATCTCGCTTTGGTGACGATCCTTCTATGTCGACCTCCACAGAGGTTGACTTCTCAGTCTTTATGTTACTATCCAACCAAGAGACGTTAACATTCTAGGAGTATGAAAGGTCACTCATTTTCTTGCACTCCTCGGGAAATTACCTGATCGGGTCATGGAAGCTTAGAAATGAAGAGTTCTTGGGTTGTCAACTATGGCTCGGTCACTAAAAACTCAGGAGTTGCAAAGTGTGGCCTAAATTGCACGTGAAAATGACAGAGGAAAAAGCCTTATTTATAGTTGCTCCAGGTGCGAAACTCGAGTGCAAAAAACAAAGAGGCGCGATGATTACGCCTATCTGGGAAGAACTCTATCGCATTGCGACACGTGTCCTTCTGAGCTTCATCGCATGACCTTTCGTTTCCTACTGCCTCAGGACACCGTTTAAACTTCCATCTTGAGTCAACCTCACCCACTCGGCATAGTCCACTTAGGCGAGCATCAACCAAGTGGACTGGGGAGCTACTGTTGAAGGTGAGCTCGACACTATCACTGAGGAGCCCTACTCTAGGTGGTCGGCACCCCAGCTTGGCAAAGCTTCGTGGAACCAAAAACTGATCTCGATAAGCTCGAATAGCTTATCCGAGGTGCTTTTCAAGGCCCCTCGGGTAGCACCGCAATTGGTTGCTCCCTTGGATCAGGCGCTAGCTTGGGTCAAATTCTTTTCACCTAAAAGTGGGTTGCCACTCGCCATTACTGGCCAACAAATGATGGATAACTCACCGTCAGATGGGAAACGATCCATCGAAGGAGGTTATGACACTTGTCCTCTGCCACCTGACACGCCTTGATGTGACACATGGGTTGTGAGCAAAACCCACCTAACACCCAGTCCAAGTGATAACCTATAAATAGGGAGCATTTATTGCATTTAAGGCATGCATGCTTTTCCCCACCTAACAAGCTTCCGTTCTCTGCCAAGCAATCCTTGCCTTGAGCGTCGAAGAGCCCTTGTCCATTGATTGACCCGCCATTTTCTTGTCTCTGAAGCATCCTTCTTCTTGCTGCAGGTTCATCCGATCAAGTAGAGACGAGCAACGAAGAGCTAAACACCATGCGCAGCCGCATGTGGTGTTGATCCACCATGAAACTCCGATAAGCATCAACAAATATAAAGTATCTAAAAGAATAATATGTAAATTAGTATTTTTTAGGGGTTATGGGAGCAAACATTATTATTGTATATAACATAATTATATTATCTCTATATATGCTGAGTTATAATCGTATAATATAATATAATATAATATAATATAATATATCATATTATATTATATATTATAACATGTAAACTAATTGTCGTGTATGATTGAAAAAGGAAAAAAAGGAAAACCTAATTAGATTAGATAACACTCATCTAAAAAACAGGAAAAATTTAATTAGATTAGGATTACATTCATTTAAAAAAAGGAAAAACCTAATTAGATTAGAATTTGAGTTTTCTACACTCATCTAATTTCTTCTCTCTTATAAACCTATAAATATACCTTTAAACTATCAAAGTCTTCATTCTCTTAATTTCCAACTAAAGAAAATTATCTCCTCACTTTCCTCAAAAATCTCTCTAAGAAAGCCTACATTATCTCTCTAATTCTGAAAGTCAAAAATTCATTACTCTTATCTACTTTCAAATCAAAGTAGAGGGAATTCTTTTTAGAGATTGTGTATACAAGTTTTCGTATTTGTTGAACAAAGCATAAAAATTTAAGGTATGGTTTAATTAAAAGTTTTTATGGTTTTGAATTGTTATGATTGATATGTATTGATTTGTGATATTTATTAAGAGCAAACATTATTGTTGTGCATAAATAATTATGTATTATAACTTATATTATATATTATGTTATAATTATAATATATTATATTATTACATATATGGTGAGTTATAATCATATATAATATTATATTATATATATTAACATATAAACTAATTGCTGTGTATGATTGAAAAGAAAAAAAAAAGAAAAAAAGGAAAACCTAATTAGATTATGATTACACTCATCTAAAAAAAAAGAGAAAAATCTAATTAGATTAGGATTACACTTAGGGATGAACAGCTGACGGTTTGATGGTTTTTGGGCGGGTGCGGTGCGGTTTTTTGGGATGGCAGGTTGGCGATTAATTAACCCACAAACTGCCCACCACATGGCGGGTGGTTTCGGTTTGGTTTTGGGTGGTTGCGGGCGGGTGCGTGCGGGTTGAGGCGGTTTAAACCTATGCTATTGCCTAATGTAATTTTTTAGACCTTTTTATTTTTAAGTGAAGAAAATTTGTAGAAAATATAAGATGATAATACATAAAGCATTCTCAACAACAAGCAAGTTTGATGTCTAAAGACAGTGACTATGTTTAAAAGTATAAATTAAGAAACATAATCATTCACTGCAACAAGAAACGTCAACTACAGATGAAGTGATAAATAAAGTCAAGAGTCCATAAAAATTAAAGCCTATCCACTAGGTTCGAAAATAATAGAATACTATAAATGAAATGATGAACAAAGTCAAGTGTTCTTTTTCTTTTCAAGGCCTTTCTCTACTAACTTACTTGATTTGAATTTTAATCACTTCACAAAATAATAAATAAGTAGATAGGTTTAAGTTTTTTTTTTTAAATATATAGGCGGGTAGGTTCGAGTTGAACCCGCCCGTAAAAATTTAAAACCAAACCCTCCCACCGAATATATTGGTGGGCGGGTTCAACCCGCCCGCCAGTGGGTTGTTAATAAAAACCCACTTTTTTTAAGATGGGCGGGTGCGGACGCGGGCGGTTGGCGGGTGCGGGGCAGTTTTTGTACAGCCCTAATTACACTCATTTAAAAAAATAGGTAATCTAGTTAGATTAGGATTACTTTTTTTACACTTATCTAATCTCTTCTCTCTTATAAACCTATAAATATATCATTCATCCACTAAAGTCTTCATTCTACTTAATTTCTAGCCAAAGAAAAATCTCTCCCTCACCTCTCTCAAAAATCTCTCTCAGAAAGCCTCCATCATCTCTCTAATTCTCAAAACCAAAAATTCATTACTCTTATTTACTTTCAAGCTAAAGTAAAAGAAATTCTTTTTGGAGATTTTGCGTGCAAGTCTTCGTATTTGTTGAAGAAAACATAAGAATTAAAGTTATGGTTTAAAGATTTTCATGGTTTGGAATTTTTATGATTTAGATGTATTGTTTTGTGATAAACTTTATTAGAGAATTGTTCTTTTCTATTGTGAAAGTGTACACGTATATGTTTTTATAAAAAATAAATTATTATGTATATTACTTTGACTATAACAATGTTATTTTATGGTTGAAAGCATTTATGTTCTTATGATATCATGAAATTTCATGAAAATAAGATTTTATTATGAGAATTTTACGGTTTTTAGTTAGTCTATAAGGTTGCTGGTAATATTTTGAAATCAAATGATTTTATTTGCTACAATTTTTAGATATAATGTGTATATATATGTTACGAATGTTTGGGATTTGTTATAAATTTTTGTTCAAAATATTTTGAAGGTTATGAACTTCCAATCAAACACTGCTCATGAAATTTTATTTGTTGACATATTCGTATTTGTGTCTTGTAGAGTCTATTTTATGGGTCAAAATACGTCTTTTGATTTTGTAAAAAATTATGAATCATTGTTGACATGTTAAATAAGTGTCTATAAATTTTTAGCTTCATGTTTTTATTATGTTTTAAGATAAAATTCGTTAATTGCCAAGTACTCAATGGTTATAAATGTCTGCCTGATGTGCTCTATATAAATGTCTGCCTAATGTGCTCTATAAAGTCTTCATTCTACTTAATTTCTAGCCAAAGAAAAATCTCTCCCTCACCCCTCTTAAAAATCTCTCTAAGAAAGCTTCCATCATCTCTCTAATTCTCAAAACCAAAAATTCATTACTCTTATTTACTTTCAAGCTAAGTAAAAGAAATTCTTTTTAGAGATTTTACGTGCAAGTCTTCGTATTTGGTGAAGAAAACATAAGAATTAAAGTTATGGTTTAAAGGTTTTCTTGGTTTTAAATTTTTATGATTGATATGTATTGTTTTGTGATAAACTTTATTAGAGAATTGTTCTTTTCTATTGTGAATGTGTACATATATATGTTTTTATAAAAAAATAAATTATTCCTTATATTGCTTTGACTATAACAATGTTATTTTATGGTTGAAAGCATTTATGTTCTTATGATATCATGAAATTTCATGAAAATAAGATTTTGTTATGAGAATTTCACATTTTTAGTTAGTCGGTAAGGTTGCTGGTAATGTTTTGAAATCAAATGATTTTATTTGGCTGTAATTTTTGGATATGATGTGTATATATATGTTACAAATGTTTGGGATTTGTTATAAATTTTGGTTCAAAATATTTTTAAGGTTATGAGCTTCCAATCAAACACTGCTCATAAAATTTTATTTGTTGACATATTCATATTTTTGTCTTGTAGAGTCTATTTTATAGGTCAAAATACGTCTTTTGATTCTGTAAAAAAATATGAATCATTGTTGACATGTTAAATAAATGTCTATAAAATGTTATCTTCATGTTTTTATTATAATTTAAAATAAAATTCATTGATTACCAAGTACTCAGTGGTTATAAATGTCTACCTGATGTACTCTATATAATTCATGAGATGATAAATCATATGTTTAAATCTGTTAAGCATGATTCATTATTTTTTTAACTTTATTTATATGTTAAGCATGTCATATGAAAAGTTCAAAAACATATATCATACATATTTGATTTTATAAAAATATTTGAATGAAATGTGCTCATTGTTTAGCATGTCTAGTGTTAAAATTAACTATGAATTCAAACATGTGTTTTGAATTCCTCTGAATTTATTTGAAACTAAATTTTGGATATTTTATGACTTTATGTGTTTATTATGTGTAATAATTTTTATAAATTATTTTATAGCATAAATAATTTAATACATAATTTTTAATCAGGATTGGTCACTACCCAGGCTTTGTTGGCAAATTTTGCAGTATTAATTTTATGATTTATTTTAATCATCAAATGATATTTTTATGGCTAAAGAAGAATTTGAGCATTATATATATGTGCTAACTTTATTCCTGCAAATTTTCATAGTCAAATTGAATGTGAATTAAAACATATAGGGTTATGAATCCTTGAAGGTCCGTTTGTTATTATGACTGATAGATTTACTTGAATGTTTTGAAAAATTAGAAAAAGGTATTTTGGATTAATATTTTGAAGAGAAGAAAATTTGATGATGTTTATATATTTAGCTATATTATAGAATAATTTTTACACTTTATTCATGCTTATAAGTTGAGATTAATTTCTGAGTGATTAAAGGTCAAGTTTTCTGTCTTTATGTTTCTTGACTCTAAGTGCATGTTTGTGACTCAAAGGTGCTTTGTTTCGTTAAGAATAATATATGATAATGTAATATGATATTATATAATATTATAAACATGATATTAATTTTGTGTTTTATATGAATGTTTGACATGAACACTCTAAAAGGCGAGTACATCGAGAACCAGGGCAACGTCACCCGATTTAAGGTTTAGTAAGCAAGCAAGTCAAGTAAACACATTCTCACCTACATGATAAAAGTTTACAAAAAAGTTTTGAGAATATATTTTATGACGATTTTTAAGTTTGTTTTTACATATTATCTTCTCATGAAAACTCTTGTCGTAATAAGAAGGTTTAATATATGTTTTAATGACAAGGTATGTTAAAGGTGTGTGTGTGTGTGTGTATATATATCACTTAATTAAGCATTGCAAACCGTATGTTTATGTTTATGATATCCCGTAAGGTTTGGACTTGTCATGTTTGGTTTGAGACTAGCTACCCCATTCTTCTCATGACGACGTGCCTATAATGTTAATGGTGCAACGCTTAGGTCCCTAAAGATAAAATGAATAATGTTTTTATATGAAAGTTTAAATAAAAAGATATGTTCTGTATAAACTTGTACCTTATGTACTACTATGATTACGATTACGTTGTTATGTAATGATTTTTATAAAATATTTTATGTTGTGAGATAGGAATATGTACTTACTAAGCTTATGCTTACTTATTTTATATCTTATTGTAGATAAGGATAAGTTGTAGGTTGATTGGGATGGAGGATAAGGATGAGTGTATGTACAAGAAGTGTTGGATTGGAAACGAAGTCATGTTATGAAAGAAATTTAAACTCAAACAAAATTTAATATATTATGTTTTGCATTTTTATTTGTTTGAGACCCAGTTCTATTTATGAAATATTCTTTAAAACTTATGTTTTATTGAATGTAATTTGCATTTTAGATTTTTAATTTCTTAGGTTATTTATCAAAAAATACACTATATAGTTCATTTCTTCATAATTAGTATTAATTAATTATTTGATTAGAAGTTAAGAGTGCTTGCATTACATATGTGAGTTTGTATTTGCTAAATATATGTTTTTTGTAAACTTAATTTTCTGTAGGTGGTCAGTTAGTCGAATACCTTAGATATTCCATCGGGTTAACTGAGAAAGAAAAGTTAAATCCGATAAGTAGTTTTTAAAGAAAAAAATACATGCGTGTGTTCATGGGATATTTCTCTGAGTGTTGTTGATTTTTTTGAATTTCTTATTAGTAATTATTAAGTTTAACCGTAAAAGCAATGTTCCCTATAGTGCCCTTAAAAGCAACTCTATTGAAGATGCCAGAACAATTGAACAAAAGGAAGCTCTTATGGTAGGATAGAAAATTTTACCTTACCTGTATGTACTGTTATTTTAATTATTGAATTAAATTTTCAGTAGTATAATCTATGAGTGTTTATGATCAAAATTTACAACACACGATGCATAATTACTTTGAATTATAAATCAGACTTTTGAAAATTTATTAGGTGCTTGCAAGCATTGGTTTGAACTGATTTTTATTAAAAACATTATTGTATATGATAAGTTTACACTATAACAACCAAAAGTTTTGGTTGAAACTAATAATACCTAATACCCTATTTTAGTAGTTAAAATAATAATACTTACCTAAAAGACAAAATGCGCATGTTCTACCATAAAAATAGAAATATGTGTATGCTGTAATTGTATTTGATGGTGTGACAATTTATATTACTCGCTATATTATGTTAAGCAACCTAATAAATTTAAATATAAATTAAATTCTAATAATTTTAAATTTAAATTAAATTCTAATAATTTTAAACATGAATTTAATACATTCTTTTTTATGGAAAAAAATGGAAACAAGGTAAAGGAAGGGAATTAAAATAAAAAAGAGTGGAAATCAATTTTGTTCCAAGCATTGCCTATCGAGCCTTGTATCTCTTAAACTAGACCTACTGCTTTTTTTTTTTTTTTTTTTTGGCAGAGAATCACGAAATTCACTGGATTTGTAAGCATTGTTAATTGTTTTGTGTTGCCTTATCAAGTTTTAATATTCCAGCGACTTCATATACTATTAATATTACTATTGATGAGTGTTTTTTTTTCTTCATCCCGTACACAGCTTGGGTTTTCCAAACTGCCTTCCATAAATATCAACTACTATATCCAAAAGTTTGCTTCTCATGCTGCACTATTTTTTCTTTTCTTTTCTTTTCTTTTCTTTTTTTTAATGAGTACTCTTTTTCTTTGATAGTCTATTTATTTAAACTTCTTGCTTGAGTTCGATCAATGACTCAATGCTGGCTTCTAAGCTCATTAACGGAAAAAAAAAAAAATTGCAGCAAAAGTGCTGCGTAGAAAAAAAAAAGTGATTATACACAAGTTGTAGAACTCATTCTTGTATTTCCCTTTCTTGTTTGTTATTATGCTCAAAATAATTGGTTTCTTGTTATTTCCTTGATATTAGGTCCAGATATTTCATCATTTTTGCTTCATTTATTATCATAATGTTTCGAAAGTATGATTAGAATTAAAACTTTTAAACTAAGAATTATAACATATGAGAACTTCACACTATATCTTACTTTTTTTTATTACTGTAGTATGTGAGAGCTATATATTGTGATAACCAAAAGTAATGGTTTGAACTAATTTTGATAAATACCTTTTTAATCTTATTATTTTTCCTCTTTGATAGTTTTTTGTTTACCAAATGCCACGCCATTCTACCATAGAATAAGCCACGCTTAATTTGTTCCTTCCCTGTTTCACGGATTTCTTGGATTCTTTCTTTCTGGTCTTGCATCTGTTTTGTGTCCAAAGTTGTTAACTTTAAAGAGGATGTGAAGGACGCGATTTTATTACACTTCCCTATAATTTATTGGCATCTTCCTTGGTCTAATTTACAACTCCTCTTCAAATCTAACAATTTCCATTCATATGCATTCATAGCAAGTGCTTGTGTGATTATATTCGTACTTGGTTTTCTAATCTCTCTTTTTTTTTTTTTTTTTTTTCTGTCTGTCTTAATGTCTCTCTGATGTTATTGTTTCTTTTGTAATCTTAATCCTGTCCTCCAAGTTCTGATAATGTTTTTATAATATACTCTAGCACTGGCAGTTTATTAACAAACTTTCTAACGAGTTTTGTTTGTCAATAATCTTCCTACATACGAATATAATGATTGATTAGTTCTTTTTATCTGTTCTCGTTTTTTGTTGAAATTGTATATCTATATATTATCTCCCTGTATATATATATATATATATCCTCTTCTCTTTTTCTCATTCTATAATTTCATTCCTGTTATTATACATTAACTTGAGTTTGTTCTTTGAATAAGTTTTTCCTCTATAAGTCTCTTTCTATATAAGACAGTTTCAACAGCCTTTTTCAACAAGAGTTTAACAGCCTTTTATTATTACAAAGTCCATAATGTCTCAGGTATATCATAATTCTCGTAGCTTTAATTTCTCTTTATTTTATTTTTTGTTATGTTACTTATTCTTCTTTCCCAACCCACTTTTTAAAAAATGCCATGCTCATTCTCTTTATAGAAACCGAGGAGTGCTAGCAGCACTTTCTCTCCCACTTCTTTTTACACTCCGCATTCAACTTAAATATATATAATGTAATAAATAATTATTTAGCTTTTGCAGTAAATTGTCCTTCTTTTTTTTCCTTAACTTTGACAGTCGATCATGTTTTATCAATTGTTGTACTCGGCCAGGAGAATTATCCAGAGTTGACTTAGGATAGTATCTTGTAGGGTTAAAATTCCCACAGATGATGGGAAGTTGTTTGTTAAATTCCTTTTTTGGGCGCATTATCAAGAAATAAAATTCAACAGCTGAAAATCTTAAAAAATTACAATCAAACATGAATGTTGATAGAATCAAGACCAAGGAGGCATACAACAGCAAATGGAGAAGAGAAAGTTGAAGACGACATTTAAGATTTGACGTGGGCAAATGGGGCATGTTCTCCTCAACATGGTGGCATGTCTGGCGGTGGAGGTAACACATATGAGTCTTTGGAGTTTTACCGTTTTTCGCTATAAAAGCCATGTTCAGTCCCACGACAAGCGCCTCTCCAAGTGGCAATGCATAAACCATGCCTCTACCAAACAAAAGAATACACTTCATTATTATCTGATAGAGTCTGAAATTTTTGTAAGTAGGGGCTAGTAATCAACAAAAATTTAATCAAAATAAATATATATCAACACACTATAATTATTCCCGATTGACTATCACTCCTATTGAGTTTTTAGAGAAAGTGATATTTTAGATGAGGGCTGTAAAATTAATTTAAATTTTTAGTAGGAATTCTTGTATATTAATAAGATCATATAATACTCTCGTTTATGTATACAGGAGTTTTAAAAGCAAAAAAACTTGAGTAGGGGCTTAACCCACCACTCATCCTCTTCTAGCTCCACGGGTGTTTTTAAAGGGAAAATTATATGTACCACCACTAGATTTTCTTCAATAGTACAGCAAAACTAGAAACAAATGAAACAAAAGGAGAATTCTCTGTAAGATATAGAAAAACATGCTACTTATGTTGCACAACTTTGAACCAACGTATTTTTATCAAGTTTTGTTAAGTATATATACCTCTTCATTTTTTATATGATCGTAATATAATATGATGGTTTGAAGCTGTACAATGAGGTATTTCTTTAATTTGTACCTTTGTAAAACGAAAAATATATAAATGGTAGCTAACATGATGTATATACCAGGATTATTTGCCTTAAATCTGAAAGTGGTCCAGCCATTTATAAGGACAGTAACAGTGTTCTAAAGAGGAGGATCAATAAGGTTGTACTTCAAAGGATCCTCGTGGTTATCAAAATTACCAAAGCCCCATCCAACCACATAGAAAGTAAATCCATGCGGATGCATGGGACGTTCACTCCCGCCAACTAACCTCGTCCCTTGAAATGCAATCTTCACTTTCGAGTTGTACGCCACTACCTTCACCTCCGTCCCTCTCTTCAGTGTCTCCAAATACGACGAAGGATCTTCAATCGTGAAGTTGAATTTCAGCAAACTCAACATTAATGTAATAACAGTAAGCTTTTAACATGTCAATTGATTTTGGGCCTACTGGAGACCAATTAGGCCCTTGACACGAAACAGTGTCATTATAGGAAGGAGGCTTGGGGATCAAAGGAGGAGTTAAAGAGGGAGTACTAGTGTTACTTGTTTAGTTTTGTTTGTAGTGTGTTATGGCTGCGGTTGCGGTTGGGGTGTTATCGATTGCACGAAGTAGCTTTTAGCTGCTATGTAAACAAGAGGTCAATGGAGATGTAGTCCGTGAGAAATGGTTTGGTGTAGCTTGCGTCTGAGCCAACGATAGTTTAGGTGTGGTTGGCGATGGCTACAAAGAGGATATTCTGCATGGCAGCATTCGCTAGACCAAGTAGGTAAGTCTTACCCGAGGATGAAAATATGAATATCGGTAGAAATATCGATACTCTAAAATTACAAAAATTTAGAAGAAAATATTGATATCAGTGAAAATATTGAAAAAATTACAAAAATTATGAATTTTTGTTTTATATTGAAATTTTAATATAAACTAAGATTGTATAAAAAACAATACCCTACAATCCTTGATAAATCAATATTTTTAATGATTTATTATGGTATTAACCAAAATTTTCCTTAAATATTAGCATTCCGACAAAAATTTCTCTATATTTTAAAAACTTCTTCCGAAATTTCAGAATTTCTAAAGTCTCAAAACATCTTCTAGGATTAAATTGAAACAACTCTCAAAATTTTTTGAAAATTTCAATAACTATTGGAAAAAATTGTTTACACCCAAAAGATATTTCAAGACTTTCGAATTATGAAAATTTCAATAGAAATTTCGAAAATATCAGAGAAACTTTTGTCCATGGTCTTACCCAAGTCAACTTGTAGCTTGAATGAGCATGCAACCAAAGGGTGCCTTCTTCTGCCTAAACTTGGCTCCTAGTTGAAGTGGGCATTGTGTGATGTATTTAGGACCATCTGACCAAGGATTCCTTGGTTGTCTTACTCCATGTCTGAGAATTGTTGATTCAATTTAATGAGAAGGAGAAGAAAAATTATAAGAACAATAATGGGAGGAAGTCCTCAACAATTAACATATTTATTATTGGTTGTCTTTGTGACTACTGACTACCATTATGTTATATATATATATGGTCACTGACAATATATTTGTATAATTTTTTTTAAAGTGACACGTACACGCATGGTGACGCATGATATATGGTACTGATGAATGACAGTGCTCAAAAGAAAATGCATCAAATACCAGTGGATTGTAATGTTACGGTTTCCCTTGTTATAAACATTGACCATTACGGTATCTCCTCCGCGAAATTTACCGTTTAATGTCGAGATGTTCTTGGTGCTGCACAGCCTTGTGGAAGGGGTTTCTTCCAACTGTACACATCACGAGCATAATACTTCACAGATTTTACGTAAGAATGCATGCAGAATAAAAATTTAGGCCCTATGGCGATACAACTACTTTATGTGTATATATATATATATATATATATATATCTAGTTCCCACATAATGTGTGTGTATATACGAAGTCTATATAAAGGTTACCACAAAAGCATAACGAGCCCAAGCTTGGCATTGGAAGACGCCAACGAGCACTAGAACCCCTCAAAGTTGCAGCTTAAAAACAACCTTCATGATCACCAACTCTTTTTGAACCTTTCATACGTCAATGGTTCGGCAAGCCAATGCACCAGATCGGCAGGCCAATGAAACATAAATCATTACACAATTTGCTACAGTCGGCAGGCCGATGGTCTGGTTTGGTAGGTTGATGGTTAGAATTGGCATGCTAGTGGCCCGGTGCGACATGCCAATGGAGCATAAATCCTGTCATGTGTTCTTACGCATTTTGATCCAGATTTCAACTCAGTTTCAAATTTAGAAGCCTTATCTAACTGGAATTAACTCCCGGCCACCTACTATAAATAGGATACTCATTGCTATTGTTATTTAAGATCATTAGAGAAATTTAGAGAGAGTATTCTAGTGAAAGAAACTCTGAAACTACTAAAGGGCTATTATTCAACATCCCAAACCTTAGCTTGATTTTCTCTTATGTGGTTGGAAGGAGACATTGCGAAGGAGGAGAATTGAACGACATGTGCCCACTCGCACTCCAGTTGTAGAAAAAAGAATAGCAAAAAAGTCTAGTTGGTTGAAACTCTTTCGGATGCGATTCTCGGTTGCAGTTCTGTCGAAGTTTTTCCTATCAGAAGTGCAGTTTCAATTCTAATAGGGATGGAAAATCTTTTATTAATTTATATATGTAACATGTCAAACTTGTTATTTGGGAAAAGATTTTGATTTAAAATTTTTAAAATTCTACTACGTATTGTTTTTCCAATATGTGTCAAGGGTATTGGTGACTCTAGCCTTGCAGTGAAGGATCCCAATACCAATGGTAGTCAAAATCCACCATATTATTCAAAAAAACATTGTGCTTTCATGGCTTCTATTGAACAAGTGATCACCGGTTGCCAAAGCTCCATAGGCCACTCAACTTCTTGTTTCCTCCTCCAATCTATTATGAAAAAGAAAGCAAGAGACTGATGTGAAAGATTGCAGTGGGAATAATTTTTAGCCCTGTCAATGAATCTCTCCTAAGCGGCATAAAAAGTTCCTTTTATTGTTGGGAAAAACTTGCAAAGATATTTTGATAAAACATCTTAGAGCACCTTGCAAAACAAATGACTCAAAAATAAAAGAATAAATAAAAACAAAATTAAACAAATAAAAAAATGCTCAAAATCATCCTAGAACTATTTGGTATTGTTATTAACAAAATTAAACAACAATCCCACGTAACGGCGCCAAAAACTTGTTGTGAAAAATCCGCAAGTGTACATAATCGTAACCAAGTAATAAAGTAATGAGTAAACGAGTATCGTTCATATGAGAATTGCATTAATTGAATTAATTTTAAAATTGATTAACTTTAAAATTATTTGAATGATAGAAAATAAAATAGAAAATAATAATAAAACAAAATATAATAAATAAATAAATAAAAATGATACAAACAAATAAAGACTAGGGCATCCACTTTTACCAAAACTAATATAACTTAATTCATTATTTTTACTAACATGGCTTATTATAATATTTGAAGGATGAGTAACCTAACCTATTCAACGCTTTATTCCGAGTTACGCCAAAATACCTTAATATATTAACCCACTATATTTCTATGCGAATTTAAATATATTAGAATTCAATAAGATTTGTGGTTCTCTAAATGCCCAAACAAGTCAGGTTGCAATATTCCTACGATGTCTGCCACAAGAAGCTATTCTTATAAATCTCATTTCAGTTTCATTATAGGTCTTCTAATCAGTTAATTGGTGTTCAGGCAATTAAAAGCATTAAGAATAGTAATAAACACAAAAAAAAAACTCTTAGAGAATACATCTTTGAACGCAAAAATAAATAAAAATTAAATTAAATTAAAATTGGCAAATTCGTACCCCTAACAAAAGAAAATTAAAACATAATTAAAAATAAAATAATAGAAAATATTGGTTTTGGCATAATTGAAGAATGAAAATTAAAAAAAAATAGAAAACTAGAAAATAAAACCAAATTAAAGGTGTCGCAGATTTATAGGGTTCTTCTTCTATATGTTCTCCTTCTAATTGTAACCTCTAAAATTGCGTTTGATTGGAGTATTGTTTGGACTCAGTGGACTCAAATTTAGATTCGAGTATCAAGAATATAAGTTTTTAGAGCTCTAAACCCCCTAAACCCTTTATACTTAGATAACTTTGCTACAGTAAAAGCTTATATTATTTATCCTGTATTTGAGGAAAAAAATTAAAACTTCTTCATTTGATATCCAATTGATGATTCTTTTTTCATTATATTCCTAATGAAGAGAGGAATAAATTAAGAACTATATTGCGTATTTTTAAGGATCATTAATGTAACGCCTACCATTTCTTTCGATGGACACTTATGTTAATTTAACGTTAGAATGTGATACT
>CAMOHE010037807.1:0-26598 GCA_946598075.1 Artocarpus hirsutus | reverse complement strand
GGATAATTTCATGCTTTTATGAAAAAGTAACTGTGAAATGAAATGAAATTGCGTATTAGAGCTTACATGTGGCAAGTTGTTAAAAGAGTATATATTTTTAAATAGGAATCTTCATGATAATAAATTGTCTTAAATGGTTTCTATAATTGTAAATGAGGCCAATTTTATAAATGGATACATTTTGCTTGTAGATCAAGTTCCTATTTTTGCAAGAGAAAAATTTCTGTGGCTAAATTATGCTTCATTTATATATGATTAGTTTTCAGGTTGGACATGTTAATTTCTATTTTGTTGTTGTTCTTTATATAACATTATGTTATTTACTTAATATTTTGAATTCAAAATGCAGTCTTGAGTTCAAGTTTTACGTCTTTGGCAGAAAGCAATTTTCTCATGGGAAAGTAACAATTAGTTTGTACATCGGTGCTTCTATGACATGAAAAACTAACGAAACAAAAGCGTTGTATCGATAATGGAATGAGATTTTTTCTTTTGGTGGGTATTTTAGAGAAAAATAAATAGCTAAATTAGCCTCTAAACTTTTTTTAAAAAGATACCATTTGCTCTAAACTTTTTTTAAAAAGATACAATTTAATCTTTAATTTATTTTTTTTAATTTAATTGGGTGTAATTGTTAAAAAAAATGTGTGATTTGATTCTAGCTATTAAGTTGGGCATTAAAAAATGTTTTAACCACTTTAGTAAAGATATTTTAATAAAATATTTAATATGGTTTAAAAAAATTAAAATTAAAAGACAAGAAACATTAAAAAAGATAAAAAACAATAAATATATATTATTAAAATCAGAATTTTTTTTTGCTAAGAAAATCATATTTTTTTAAAACAAAAATGAGATCAAATTTATTTTAAAAAAAAATCAGGTCTAATAAAAAAAATCAGATCTTTTAAAAAAAATAAAAATTACCCTAAAATAGTAAAAATTAGCCCAAAAAAAAAGCAAAAATTAAATCCTTCCCGTTTCTGCGTTCACCCTCCCCCACCCGTTTCTTCCTCCACCCACCACCGACTTCCAGCCACCACCCACTACCCATATCCTTCGTGTCTCTCCCTCAAAACACAATTTACACATCTGGAAAAAAAAATAAAAAGAAAAAAAAACCCACCACCACCGAGGGAGGTCATTGTTTCGACGGAGGAGATCGCAAGGCAGGGCTAAGCTCACGACGTGGGGGCGCTGCGGGGGGTTGTCGGCACAATCTGGGCTTGCGACTAAGGGGATTGCTTCGGGATGGATCAAGACGGAGGAGATTGCGGCGTTTGGGGTTCGCGACGCATCGGTTTCCAGTGGAGGGCTTGCGACCATTCAGGGTGGGTCGCTACGGTCGTAGGTCGTCGTCTCCGACAACGACGCCACCAACCGAGAGATCATAAAGGACACCAACCGGATCCTCGCCAAGATCTTTCCTACAGCGACCCCAACGATTCCGACGACCTCGTGTAGACCGAGATCAACCCCAACGCAGGGGGGGCCGACGGTGGGTCTCAATTTTTTTTCAGATTTGTTTTTTTTTTTTTAAGTTCGTATTTTTTTGAGAATTCTTTTTTTCTTTTGTTTTGGGGTTAATTCGAAAAAAAGGCAAAAAAAAAAAATCAAATTAAAAAAATGGCCTTTTTTTTTAAATTAAAATTAAAAAAAGTTTTTTCTAAACATTAAAACTATCTTATTTTTTTCACAGAAAAAAAAAAGCTGTATCAAAGAAAGAAATAGTGACAAAAATAAATTAAAACTATTTTGTTGTCTAAAAAATTAATTTTTTAATGTCAAAAAAAAAAAAGCCATTCTTTAAAAAAATTTCCCCCCAAATCATTTTTTAAAAGTACCTTTGTTTTTGAGGAATTCTGGATGGGTAATTTAGTAATTTTGCTTAAAATGATGTTTAATGTAGTAATTTTGCTGCAAAGTGGCGTTCAAAACTGTTTTTCATGCAAAATTTAACAGCTGGGATTAAATCGCGCGACTTGTTTAAACGATTAGACTCAGTTAAATAAAAGAAAAAATTAAGAGATCAACTGAGCTATTTACTCTTGGAATGAGAAACCATGACATATGTACCAATGTTTTTCAGAAATTCAGTGGGTTCCTGATGGAAAAGACACGTTTTTCTCTTCCGATGGGCTCATTCAGGTTGGAGGCTTCATGGTCCCTAGACGCGTTTCTTCTTCAGATGTATGTTCTGCGTTATTTTTCAATACATGGTTTTGCTCTTATCTTTTTCGTGAGTTTTCATTGACGGAAAATATCAAAGCGTCCTGCCAGATATATGGTTGTTGTTTCTGCTATTTATGTGTACAACTTGTTCAGACATGCTGTCTGAAAACTGTATTTTGTGTTGGTAAGGGGGACAGAGTGGCATTTGAGCTGGTAGCTATGGCCCCTGATGCTTGTATTTCTTCTCTGTTTTTGACATCCAATATCTGTATTAAATCCGAAATTTGCTTGACAGAAGCAAGGGAGGTCAAAGACTGTTCCAAGATTTCAGCGTTTTGAAGAAAGTGATTACATGGACCCAAAGCAGAGCCTTTGTTTGGGTGCACTCTTTGATATTGCAGCAACAAATGTAGGGATCTTTTTGCAATTAAATTTACCGAATCTTGATTTTTTTTGCTCTCTGCTTATGTATGTCTCCTTCTGAATTGTCAATTTAGGGACTTGATATGGGGTGAAGACTCTGTATTTTTGGGTTTTGTCGTTCCATCGAGATGCTGAGTGACGTTGTGGAAGACACCGTCTTGGAGCATGGTGGGGAGGTATGTTAGGTTGCACGAGTCATAGAAATTGAATGGGAAACTTTTTTTCATATCCTCATCGATTATTGTAGACTTCACGTATTATTACCTTTATACTTTGTAGTTAGAATCAAAACAAAAGATTTTCTTGCAATGTGTTTTGTGCTTAATATTTGTGAGTAGAAGAAGAACCAGCCAATTAATGGTTCAGGTGAATAAGGAGCAGGGAGCTTGAAGAACTTGTTTTGCCACATTTTGCATCAGCTTAATTCCTAAAACTTGTTAAATCTCACAAGGTGTTTTTCTTCAATGTGTAGGTTGTTTCTGCGGAGAAGGCCGTCAAAGGCGGTTTACACGAAAAGCTAACGATGACCGTCGCGGTTCCATTACTGTGGGGGGTTCCTCCTGCTTCTGAAACACTTCACCTTGCCGTTCAGAGCGGCGGGGGAATTGTAGACAAGATTTATTGGCAGTGGGATTTCTTGTAAATAAATGATTATGATTACATTACACTAACCATTATTTGTGCATTCTGTACATAAAATTGTTACTTTTACTATGTACAAAACCCTAATGAATACTCTCCTGTGTACAAAACCCAATTGTTGCGTTCAATCTCAATGTCCTCTTCATTTCATTAACTTTTCTTTTTTTCCTTTCCGTATTAGAACTGCCTTGTGTCATAGCCTTTTTCATTTTCCATAAACCAATTCAGATACGCAATCTTGTTGTATATCTTAAAAGTGGTGTTGAACATCTCTGTCTGACTTTAGCTGAAAAAGAGTCTTTAAAAGAGTAGTTTAAACTAATGACTTAAACTGTAAATAATATAAAATTTTTACATGTTATAGTAAAAAATTTACAGAATAAAGCTTTCACATGTAATGGTTTTTAAACCCAAGTTGATGATTTAAATTACTCTTTTAAACACCCTAAAAGTGTTACAATCTGTGAAAATGAGTGATAAGGTTAGAACTTTAAAGATCTAATCCTTTCACGATATGAACTCTTGCCGGTAAGGCTTTGTCTTTAACCATTGGATTTGCTCAAAATTTTTTTTTTTTCAAAAATGACGTTTTAAGAAAAATAGTAGCGGCACGTTATCTTTTCCGTACCAATGGAAAATATCCCCCATCGATGATAAGAAAAAGCGATGAAATGAAGCCAAGACTCTAGTGTAAAGTCTTTATCAAGATTTCATATATCTTGGCTACATAATGAGGTCTAAAAACGATGTCTATCTGTTAGAAAAAATTCAACTTTGTCCAGTGATAACATTTAAAAAATTCAAATTTATCCGGTGGTACTAACTTTTTTCAACAGATTCAATTTTTTTTTCTCATCATCCATTGGCTGAAAGGTGAGATATGTGTACGTATCAAAATCGTTTTCCCTCTCTAAAACGATGATGGAAAAGTGAGAATAGACACCTTGCAAGAGAAGCTCAGTGGGAAATCATGATATTGTTTTGGCATTGTCTTTGTGAGAGTTCTCTCGGCTGTTGGAAAACAGGGAGGCCAAAATTTACCCAAAATAAAAAAAAAAAGAAGTGGGATTTGATGGGAACTTTTATCTAATTCTTTTTACAAAGTTGAGAGACGGCTTTATAAAACCTTATATTAGAACTTTAATGATACCATGAAAAGATCCCACTTTAATTAATGCTCTACGCTTTATTATGTCGAGATTTCGTTTCCAACTTTCCCTTAATCAGGAAATGTTGAATAGTCCTAGCAAAGAAAGGAGAAGAAGAAAAAAAAAAAGGGCAGGGGAGGCAGTGGCTTGGCATCGCAGCGACCAAAAGGAGGGCCGCAGCTCCCGCCTGACAGCGCCATGGTGCCCCAAAGGAGGGCTGCGGCGCCAGCCCGAGTGCTAACCAGCACCACGGTGCCTAAAATAAGGGCCACGGTGTCCGAAGTCTGTCTTTTTGTGATTTGTTGTGTAAAAGTCAAGATTTTGATCAAAAACTGGAAACTACTATGGTTTCTCATTAGTTGCTATTTTTTCTCTTCTTTGGAGATATAAATAGATATAAGGTAGATAGGGTTGTGGGTATGACTTTGAGAGAGTGGCATTATTTTGTGTGAGGTATATTTTGTGTGAGAGCTCCATTGTTGTGAGAGAAAAATTCCCACCGGGTGCTAGGTAGAAGAGAGATTTGGTAAACACAATTTGAGAGTGTGTGATAAATTTCTCTTGTAATCTGTAATCTCCTTCATCATAGTAGAATATGCAACAGCAGAAACAGGGCTTAGTCTCAAATTTGGACGAACCTGTATAAAATTTGGTGTCTCTCTTTTCTTCTTTTCTTCAATTTCTTTTATGCAATTATTTATTCTTGCCATCCTTGGACTTAGGAGGTGCCTAATTCCCCAACAGGAAACAGTGCCTAAATTTAAATTTAGGACTTTGACATTGAGACTCATCTTTGAGTCCTGGAGAGTGGTTGAGAACTACGATGTTTGGCTACTACAATTTTAACTCATTAGTTTTAATTTAAAGAGTGTAAAACTCTTACATGTTACATTGTAAAGCAAAAATATGTTACCATGTAAAGCTCTCACATGTTATAGTACTTTTCGTTCTAACTGTCAATTCTAACTTACTTCCTAAACACCTTAAGTTAGAACTTAAATACTATATAGCATGTGAGAAATTTCTGTTGTAGCATACTTTTGCTTAATATTGTAGTATGTAAGAGCTTTATACTATAACAGTTAAAACTTTGATGTTATAACTTAGTTCCCAAAATACTCTAATAATACATAGCCAAAAACCCAAAAAAAACCCCTCATGTTATATAAAGGGTCATGTCCAGCTTAAATGAGCTTTGACAAAACATGCCCATAGAAGTGTAACGTTGGCCTTGTGAATTTCTCCCCTTTTGAGAAAAGAACGAAGTGATTTTTACGGTAAGACCTGAAAATACAAATTTTTGCCAAAGGACATGACAAAAGAGAAAAATATTGAAAAACCTTATAGGTTATAGTCTCATCCTTTTACAAAGGTGTACCTCACTTGTGAGATCCAGATGAGCCATACGGGTGGGGTTAGAGCTGCATAAAGACAAATAGTATTACTCCACAAGAAAATGAATATCCTTTTAAACCAATTCTGGCTTTCTTTCTACAGTAACGACCTAGAATCCTTGTTCAAAACTTAATGCTCTAAAGTGAATAATAGCTTCCGAATATGCAATGAAGGCTCTAGAGAACAATAGATTCTTCATTAAAAAAATTAGCATCAAGTGTATATATTTTTATTGGTCTCTCTTTTAAAAATAAGTATTAAACAATATCCAAAGTTGATGGATATAAGTGATACTATAAGATATGTTAGCTTAACTATAGCATATCTAAAAATTTTCTGATTGCTCAAAACATTATTGTGATTTTCATCATCGGTTGAATTTGATTTGATGGCCCCACAATGAAGCTCAAGAGATGAGAAGAAATTGGATGAATATTAATTAAAGCTGGGAGAATTGATCAAAGCAAACAAGTGTTAAGAAAGGTTGTATGAACCACAAGACTAGAAAAAGTCTTAAAATTAAGACAACCCATTTGAACAAACATTCAAAAGGCCATTTCTTTCCTTCCATTCATTGAATTGTTCATCTTTAGATACATAAAACAATTGCATTTTGTGGAAACTATAAGCCAAAGAAGAACAAAGTTTCTTGGAAACTTCATGAGCTAGTAGGTGACACCTTTTGACCTTTCTCACTCCACCATAAAAGACATTCCTTGAAAACTTTCCCCTATAGATGACAGTTTTTAAAGATATGTAATGCCTTTTCTAATCTGAACTACAAAATGCCTATAGCTGGCAAAAGGCAGAAGCCCAAATAGTCTTTCTCTACTTGGAGAAGCAAACAAAAAAAGTTGAAGAGGTCAATGCATTAATCTTAAACATTGATTATTTTATATCTTTCCATTTTCTTTTTGGTTAAATTATCATAAAATAAAGTTTTTTTAGCTTAAAAATTTTGAAATTCTTTGATAGGAGATTTAAATTCTAAATCTTTACCGGATTTTACGTTCAAAGACACGCAGTATTATTTAAATACTCTACCGCTGAAAGCTCCAATTAAACAAAATAAATATAAAAACATCTGCCAATGATGCACTCAAGGCATCATTATCCTTAGGTCAGGCAATTTTGGAGCCCCTTTGGACTGCTTCCCCATGAGGATTCTCCATCACTGCCATTATAATTGCCTTTAATCTTGCTTTAAAAAAAAATAATTCTGTCCCCAAGTTGGGGTTTGTTTATCATTTAATCCTTTTCCCAGTCAAGCACTCTGGTCTCTCCATACCGCAAAAGTCCTAATCAAGGTTTTTGTCAATTGTTGAGACCTGGCTCACATGCTATTATACACTCATCAAATCAAACCATTACAAATAGTGGCACTTGAGTTTAATATATGTTGCTTAACTACAAGCTAATTTTTTTGAAAACTTCAAGTTTCTAATTGATGTATTTTAAAAAAAACCCATGTCATAATCATCACCAAGTTATCTAATTAACATAAGACTTTGATATTGGTTGAAGGCCTGCCTTGAATTGTGTAGCAATATATAAAATTAGACATATTTGTTCAATAAAATTGAGTTTTGAGCGTGCATAATCATCCACAAAATCTAGGCTTTTGACCAAACCAAAAGATTGAAATAAAAAGATTGCAGAAGAAGAAATTAAGCATTTTAGTAATACAATGGAAGAGAAGGAAGGAAAAAAAATGTTAGAAAATAATAATACATAGATAATTGTGCATGCTTGGCTTTCAAATTCCAAGCTTCATACTTAAATAAAGAGAAAAAAAAAAAAAAAAGATGATGGGGGGTTTCTGATTTCTGATTTCCATGACATTTACATCTGAATTGGGGGGCAGTTAACTGTACTCAATACACATCATTTCCCAAAAAGAAATGCATAAGGAAACTTTTTACCATGTACTCTCTGTCCCCTCAAAAAAAAAAAAAAAAAAAAACACAGGTGTTTTCCCCTATCAGAATATATATCATCATCATCATCATGCCCAACCTACCCCTACCACCACAAAAATTTGAGAATCTTTTAACCCCATTCCTCCTCTTCTTTCCTTTTGTTTCTTCCTCCAAATCTCTTTGATTTTACCCACAATCACCATCAAATCACTTGGAGTTGCTACTAGTACTACTAGTAGTAGTGCAAGACCCTTTCCTCTGTCTTGTATTCATCAAACAAAAAGTTGTTGTTGTTGTTGTTGTTGTTGTTGTTGTTGTTGCAACTAGCACTAGTACAACTAATTAACTGCTTAATCTCCTCAAGACCAATTTCCCCAAGAGTACCATACTCTAGAAATGAAGAAGCTTGATCATGTGATAATTTTTCCCACCCATTATTGACAAAATCCCCATTTGATGAAATCATGGATTTTTGGCTCTCTTGATTAAAAATAACACCATCAATATGGTAATTGTTGTTAGAAGAGCCACAACTTGCTTGATTACCAAACATGATTAGGCCACCACTACTACATTGTTGTTGTTGCATTTGACTCAAAAAGCTCTCTTGGCTACTTACTTGGTGTTGAAGAAAAGACCCTCCTCCTCCATTCCTATTAGTAGAAGTGGAAGTGTTGCTACTAAAAGTACTAATTGTGGAGAATGCAGAAAAGGGCTCAAAAGTGCTAGTCGTGGTGAAGGGCCCACCAGCAGATGCTGCTGCTTGGGAGGAGTAATGAGAGCCGCATGATGAATTAGAAGGAAGTGGTGATGATGATGAACATGTTGCTGATGATGATGATGATGATAATGATGAGATGTTGTTATTGGTTGAAAGATGAGGCTTTCTTTGGCTTGGTTGATCAATTATGCCCATCAGCTTCTTCTTGAGTTTGGTGTTCCAATAGTTCTTTATATCATTGTCAGTTCTCCCTGGTAACTGAGCTGCTATTATTGACCACCTGCAATATATACACATATGTGCACATTGAAGTTGCAGAATTTTCTCTTAGTTTCTACTCACAAAAGGAATATGACTTTTCAAAATGCGGTTTGAACAGAAAGTGCTAAAACATATGAAAAAAAATTCCGTTGAAAATTCAATTGAAACAGTAAACTGTGGTTTTAATTGAGCTCCCAAACACACGGTAATGTTATCTAAACTTGACATGCGTAAAGGGCTAGCTAGCACTCAAAGGTGAAAAAAACATAAAGGGAAGATAAAGAAGGGAAAGAACAGAAATAGGACATTCTTTTCAAAGAAGCAAATTATTTTTTGTACTTGATTTTAAAGAACATGACAACCTGGATCAAAATGGTACATGGAAAAAAATTGTGAAGAAGAGTTTAGAGACATAAAAAATAATAATTATAATAATAACAATTAAGTACCTGCTTCCAATGTTGGCAAAAAGATTGATGATGATCCTATCTTCCTCATCAGAGAATTCTCCATGCTTAATGTTGGGTCTAAGATAGTTTAGCCATCTCAGTCTACAACTTTTCCCACATCTTCTAAGACCTGGACATACAGATACAATTATAACAAACAACCCTATGAACATGGGAAACAAGAACCCAAAAAAGGTGCAAAACTAGTACATAGATGAAACAAAAGAGGAAAAAAAATGGTTTATAGAAGAATTATAAAGAAAGAGAGAGAGAGAGAAGAAAGTTAATTACCAACTTTCTGTGGGAGAGCAATCCAATTTCCTCCAGTTCCATACTTGTCTATGTACTGTTTTAGCTTTGCATCTTCTTCAGGAGACCATGGTCCTCTCTTCACATTTGCCTTGTCACAACAAGGAGCTCTTCCCATCTCTCTCTCTCTCTCTCCCTCTCCCTCTCCCTCCCCTCTTTGAAGATGAACTTATAATTGACGCCTTGATAGAAGAAGAACTAGAGACTGGCTTGTGTTCCTTTTTGCCTTTTGTCCAAATGCAAGACTTGGGTTTTGGACATTAAAAAGAGAGAAGAGATATATGGTCATATATACACACACACATATATATAAGAAAATGGAGAAGAGAAGAGCATAAGTCAAAGGACAGACTCAATTTCAATCATAATCTCTAACTCCTCTATGTGTGTTTGATTAGACGAGAGAACTTTCCACCATAAACAAATCCATGATATAGGGGCTATAGGGACCCTTCCAAAGGATAGCTACTATAACACCACCTTGCTTGCGTTATATTCCTTCTCTCTCAAAAGAATCCAAAGTCTAAAAATTATGAAGTACAAATATATTTAAAAATGAGTCTATTTTATTTATTTATTGAAAAGGGGATCAATATTCAATAGTGTCCTTATGCCCATGCTCAACGTTTTAAGATGAATTTATTGAGATCACAGGTAAAACACTAAAGAAACTCAATCATATTGTGTCTATTAACATTCAAAAATACCTATGTTAAAACGATTCAAATGATATTTAATATACTTATTGAGAGGTATAATTACAGCTTAATATAAAAAAAAGGAATCGATCTTTAAACGACTATACATAACCATTAAAAATAATTGGTTATATATATATATATATATATATATATATAGACACACTATTAAATTTCAAACTACATGGCCATGGACATGCCAAGTCATGGGTTATTTTATATATATATTCATTTCTTTCTTTAAAGATTTTTCAGAGAGGTTCAAATATGTGATGCCTTGTCATCTTTATCTCGAAATAGAATAATTGTTAATATATGTCTACATGTATATGTACATGTTATAAAAATGTGCACGTGACAAAAACATAGTGAATTATTACTAGTTCATATCTAACTTTTGGCCTTCTGATCAGAGCCATGTTTTTCACGCAGTCTCGAAATTCTATTTTTGCCCTTAACAAGTGTTAAAACTATATTATTAACATGGCCATACAAATCATATATTTGTTCTAGAATAATAATTTTGGCTTCTTTATAGCTTCATGTGGTGAGATAAGTATCCATACATAAAATATATTTTCATGCTATTATGACGGAGGTAGGGGAGTAAGATTCTTTTATGTACTTTTATGTTCGTTATTGAATAGTTTGCATATAAGTGGCAAGTTTTGTTTGATGGAACGTCACAATATATGGAACCAATGATGCACCTCCACTCACATTTTAAAATTTAGAATTTTATTTTTAATTTTTAATTGTGCTACTATTAACTTTTAAGATTAATTACATAACCATACCTCATAATTTTAATTGTTTCTTAGTTTATCTCCCCGTTTAAGATACGACAAAAGTATCATTTTATTTTAATAAATTTATTTGAATTTGATCCCAGGTAGATTTTTTTAGACCAAAAAATATAGAGATACAATAAATATACTCTTAAATAGACCGAATTTATTTTCAAATTATTTTTTCTTTTTGAGAAAAATTTAAAAAAATATTTTAACATTTAAAAATTTATAAAACTTAAGATCTTTTTCTTGAAATTTAATATTTTGTTTTAGAAGTTTTAATGTTTTTAATTCTATGAGATCTTTTTTATAACTATTTAAAGGTCATTATGCCATTTTTCCCTATTTCTTCTATTTATAGAGATAAAATTGAAACAAGTTTTTTTAAATTTAAAGGATATCTTTATAGTTTCTAAAAATAGAGGGACAAATTGAAAAAATAGTTAAAACTATAAGGTATAATTATGTAAGTAACCCTTAAAGCTTTATCATACCTCTAGTTTATAAGAAAAATTATAACTGTAATTCTACTTTGTAATTGAAATATATAATTATGATTTTATTTCACAAAAAAAATATACCTAATTATTTTTCTATAGCAACCCTACTAAAATTATCTTCCGACTTTGCCACTATATGGAACCTAAAATGTTTTCACTTCTCCACCCTTTCAAGGAAGTTGAGCAATTTATTAAAAGAAAATTTTGAATATATATATACGTATTGAAATGATCCAACATATACTTAATTATAAATTTGACAAGTATGCTTCCATAAATAATTAGGTTAATCACATAGTTAATAATCCCCTCTCGTATTCTTATTCTTTTTTCTAATTCTATAAAAAAATTGAGTAAATTTTTAAGTACTTCTATGCAATGTGAATTTACTAGCTTAATAGCTAGCAGGTTCATCAAACTCATTTTTCTTTTTAACATCCAATCAAAATTCTCTTGGGTTCTTTGTTATCTTCTTATCAAAAAAAAAAAAAAAAACCAATAATATGTCATGGCTACATGGTCATATGCCAAGCCAAACATCAATTAATGCTTGGTGACCACATATAACTTAGTCATAGTCTGTGAATTGCTTTAAATTAAAAATACTTTACAGCTTCAATTTTTCAAAACTCTCAACCCAAAATTTCCCCATTTGGTCGGCTGAAGGGTTAATCATCCTTTATTTTTAGCAATTTTTGCATCGATCCTTGGTTCAACTTGGTAAATAGTGTACTTTAATTAATTCTCATAGTAAATAGATGGTCACAAAGTCATACATATATATAGCTAGAGTAGATTATAAGACATATATATATATATGTGTATATATATATATGTATATATCCTATATTAGTCCAATTAGGCAATTACATGAAATCTCTTATCTGAAAAGACAAATAGCAGAAAAATGGAGAATCTATATTGTGGGGAAAAAACGTAAAAAACTAGAATAGGGAAACTTTGGGGCAAAATCATAAATATGATGAAACGTGCTTGGATTGGCTTCTTTTTAGTCAAACCCCATTTTAATTATCACCCACATATATGATAAGAACGGACAAAAAACAAAGAACCACTATGGTAAAAGGTTGAAATGTTGAATTATTCTGGCAAATTTTTTCCCCAGGTTTAGAGTAGAAGAGACACAAAAATAGGGAGAAAGGACATTAAGAATAATAGAGGGATAAATACGACTCTTTCCTCTATTGGTAGCTTTTAATAAATGAATGAGGTGTCACTCAATGATTCGTTATTTAGATTAAAAAAATGAGAAATTAAGTAGTGGATGAGAATTCATTGTATCCTCAATATATATATATATATATATATATATATATATATATGCGTGTGTGTATATATAATATGATGGAATTTGAACACTATATCTTATAGTAATGGAGTTAGTGCCGTTAAGATATTCCAACAATTACGATCGTTTTTCATCATATTGTATAAAGATAAAGTCTACAATATATAATTCTCTTTCAAAATAATATAAATTTCTTCACGTAATTATGTGCAAAGACAATAGTTTAATATTTTATATTCTCAGAAAAGACGAAAGTTTTTCCACGTGATCAATTTCTAAAAGAACATATTAAAAGACTACCACTTGAGAGAACTCTATCTTGATGGGCTTCACTTTAATCATCTGCTTATTTTAAGTCAAAAATCTCAAATGTTTAACTGAAAATTTGCGATTGGTTATATGTCAATTTTAAATATTCTATAATATTATATAATAATAAAAGTAATATGATCTTTCTATTGTTTGGACCCTGCCGATAAAGTTACCGTTTTTAATTGTTAAATCTGATTAAATTATTTTTTTTCATGGTAAATCTCACGATTAAAAGACAAAGAGTTACCAATAAATTATTTTTTTTTAATGCCCACGGTAAAAATTATATATCGCCTTTTGCTTCTGGTGGCAATTGCATATATTGCATGTATATTTTGATTAGGACCCTTTTAATCATGTGATTAAGCACTTTGAATATGAGTGCTCTGTATTTGGACACGTTATAAATTAATTGCATTATTGTCATGATCTAGTCATCCCAAAGGCTATATTTAATTATTTATGTAATTTTTGACGTCGACAGCTATAGATGGGCCCAGAGATACTGTTTGCCAATTCGTATAATACAATATAAACAACAATAATAAATGAGACATATCACTCAATTTAATAGATATGCTTATTATTCGTCCTTGATTTATATGTTTTTTGTTTAATTGATTTTATAAATATTTTCTGGTAAATTCTATTCTATATATGGTGGTCCATACAGAAATTTTTGACCAGAGAAGAAGAAGAATCACAGTAAACATCTTACTAATTAAAAAATAAAAAAATTGAGTCACATATCCATTAATTATTTCTTTGACAAAACTACTAATATAATTTATTGGAAAATATGTTTCTTGGTGCTCTCTTATTGTTACCTATCTCTTTCCCAAGTTTCTAATTTCCCAATTGGCACAACGTTAGACTTTATTTCATTCAATAGAAATAATTGTTACTAATCATATGTTTTTTTTGGAAAAAAAAAAAGTAGGAATTATTACCAATCATATATTTGTTGTAAAAAATCAAAGATCGATTTACAAATAAACTATTTTAATAAACAAGACGGTCGAATCTATAGTTGGCGTTCTTCCATCGCTAAGCAAAGATCTTTAACCATCAAGTTTTTATTTTGGAAGTTAATTTTATTTTGTTAATACTTATCATTATATCTATCTCAATTTCATAAATAACATATAGAGTTGGGAACATTGGTTAGTTATTAATTCACACACATAGATATATGATATATCATATCAATCTTACTTTTGTATTTCATGGTTACCCCTCTATTTAAATTTTGACATTTCATGAATTGTTTAAATATTTTTGGTATCTTATTTTTATTTTTATTGTTAAATTTTTAAATTTAAATGACATAACAAATAAATAATGAACAAACAGCTATCATACAAAAAACAAAAAGAGACATGTGTGCTCTATATCATATATGATATATATATATATTATTCCAATATCTATTAATTCACACAGACATATATATATATATATATATATGTATGTATGTATATGTTATATGTACATGTGTGTCGGTGATGATAGTTCTATTTGTTAGTGCGTGCTTGTTGTCATACCTAACAACACATGCGTACAGTCTCTCACCATACGGTCTACACCCTTTTGTTTCCCGCTAATATAATTAAGAAATGATTGCCATTTTTCGCTGACTTTAATTCACTTTGTATAGGCAATAATTGCTTAAAAGGTCTCATCTTTTTACAAAGATAAACAGCATTATTCTTTGTGCATGTTTCCAGTCTCTACACACTCACTCACACACACACACACACACACACACACATATATATATATAGAAGCATGAAAGAGGTTGGAAATTAGTTAGATAGAGTATATAGTTATATACTAATTAATCTAATTCGAATAAAACTATACCCATGCATCCTTCAATTACCATCTACAAAAATATATAAATCAATGATTTGTGAGAAAGAAAGAAGGGGGAAAAAGTCTAGGCTTATATTTGAACATTATTTTCGGGTTCATTTCTTTTTGTTTATGTGTCATATCCCTCTTCAATTTTCTTAATATAATATGTGGACTGTTTTATAATTATATTGTCATTTACTGCATATAAATATAAAGAATTTTTATGGTAGAAATCATAGGAATTGACGCTTTAGCCATTAAATTAATATTTTTAATAGTTTGATCTATGATCGGAAATCATCATGTGTCACCACGCGTTATAAATTTTTAACATAGATACTTATAGATCAAACTGTTAAACAATTAATCAAACGATTAAAACATAGAGTTCCTACTGATTTAAAAAAAAATGGCAATTACCATCTTAAAACTTGTGTAAAAATATAGCTTCTTTTTCTCTATTGAACTCTCTTGGGAAACATCCCACACCTGACAAAATAATATCTTGTTTTAGAAAAATTTAAAGTGTCCGTTTGATATTTTAGATTCAACTTATCAGTTTCAATTGTGAACCATATGAAGCACTTAGGAGTTACAATAATAAACAAAAAAGTTACGATAGTGTAAAGCTCTCACATATTATTGTTCTTAAACTTAGAGTTTCAATTACAAAGACTGCATGGTATAAAGTACGCTAGTGCAGTATATCATGAAATAAATATGCCTTTAATAATAGAACTATAAAACATTAGTATTTATTAAAAAGAGCATGCTTTTAATGAGCTTATATATACGTCTGCATGTACATCCTTTAATATGAGAGAGGGCTTTTTTTTTTTTTCTTTTCTTCAGTCTGCATGCTGAGTTAACACTTTGTACCTATACATATAGTATCTTTATTTTATTGCATTATACACAGCAATATGAATATGAATTCTATATGTGTGAGTTATGACATATAACTTATACTTACATTTATATATGTGGACCGCCTCTAGATATACTCATAAATATTGATCACCAAAACAAATTTTTTTTAAACAAAAAAGGGGATGTCACTAACATAAACCATTACAAATCATGTGACAAACTCTAAAATACAGAGCATGATTCAACCAACACTGACAATACAAGCATGAAAAGCACACTGATAGGGAGAATGATACGAAACCCCCGTAGATAAAATAAGAGTACTTTGACACATTCATAAAATGAGCATACATTACACTTTTTTTAAAGACCCTATAAATCGATGAAAATTCGGTTGAAAAGAATGTCACGGCTACAATATTACAAAGATTATCACCGAAGATAAACTAAAAGACAATAACGGCAAAGAAAAATCTTGTACACAAAACCAAAACAACCGAAAACAAATTAAAAGAAACAAAGCATAACAGGACCGACAGCACCCATTATAAATCCCTACATATAAAGTTAAAAATTATGTGTACTACCCTAAAGAAGAATAATGATTTTGTACAAAACATAGGTTTTTTCTGGGCAGTCGATGCTGTCGACAACAGTTTCATATTTGACAATTACTGAAAGTTTGCTTAATATAGTAATTAATTTATTGAAGATTAAAATGCTTTAATTAAGTCATGAAACAAGCAAAATGTAGAAAATTCATGACAGGTTAAAAGTTGCCTTGACTTGACTGAGGCACATGGAACGTTAACCAAGCTAGCCTTTGTTTATATAATTGCTCATTTCACTTTTGAAAATAACTAATTAAAGAAATGACTAATTAAACTCCTTCTGATCATATTTAAGTCATTTTCTAATATTATAGTAACAAATTATGTCGCAGTGAAGAGAGTTTGTTGAATAGTTGGTAGTGATCTGGCTTGTTTTAATTGAAAGAAACCAAACTTTGAGAGAGTTAGGTGCCTCTAGCTATTTATCTCCATGTGTTGATAAAAGATTCTAAGCAAAAATTAGAATAAAAAACAATAATACAATTCTATTGGGGTGTTTAAAAGAGCGGTTAGAACAGAAAATGTTAGTTTAAAAACTGTAACATATTAGAGCTTTACATCATAGCAACTTTTTACTGTTTACTGTAATTGCTGAAAGCTTTACACTGTTTTTTGATTGGAACCAACTGTAAAAAACTACTATGGAAGGTTAGGAAAAGAAGTTACAAAGACAATTGTTTCAAGTTCTCATATTTATATTAGTTTATGTCAATTTTTTGTAGTTTTTCAATTTGATGTTATTTTGACCAGCCATATTATTTAATAGCATGCAGTACTAGTAGGCTAACTACTATCAAGGTAACAAATTAGTGGTTAGGCTTTGGATCTCCGATCAAAAGAACAGGGATTTACGTTTCTTCTCCGGTAGTATAGACAGTTTTATGACCAAGGTTAACCACTTAACCTTTACTGTCCAAAAAATAGAGAGAGAGGGAAATAATAAACAGACAAACAAATAAATAAAAAAAATAAGATAAACTATCTTGTACGACCACTAATTAACTAATTATCATAATGTTTGATGAGTGCCATTTAGCTTAGCAAAGCATTGACGGAGATTAACGAATCCCTAACACATTGTTTGAAACCGTTAGATCTTTATTAGTTTATGTCAACTTTATATAATTATCTATTTTAATGTGATTTTGATCAGACATATTATTTCAGAACATCCAATACTTAAAAACTAACTACCATTGAGGTAACAAATTCGTTGGTTAGGCTCTCAATCTCTTGCCAAGAGAACAAGGATTTACGTCTCCTCCCTGGTACTATGACAGTTATATGACCACAATTAAGCCTTTGCTACTCCAATAATAATAATAATAATAATAATAATAATAATAATAAATCGATAAATAAATAAGATATATTATCTTGTATGACCACTAAATTAGAATTAGTGTTTGATTAGTCATTAGAGTGCCATTTAGCTAGCATAGCATTGACCAAGTGTAACAAAAATGGATGGATCTTATAACTAGTTATAATTTGAAAATTCAACCCATAATTAATCAATAAACATTGGCAGACAAGGTCAAGCAAAATACATATAAATAGCTATTTGCGTGCAAACCATGTCAACCAAATGATTGGACGGCTCCATACCTAAAAGCTATCAACTTGCAGACAAAAGAACAATCGTCTTCACTTGCTTTGACTTTGTCTTTTTTGGTAAATATTCCAAACATAATTTAATTGTTGGTGTGAAACCATCAATCAATACCACATAATCTGTCCTGTTTTAAGATGACTTTTAAGCGGGAGATTAAATTAGAAATGTCCAAAAATTGTTCAAAAAAAGCCATTCAAATGGGCATGTGATCAGTTGGGCTACCTAAAAGGTGTTTCATAATTAATTAAGTGCACATTTTACAATTATTAAAAAATTCCCGTCAAAGTCCAATAATGAATTCGATTTCAACCAACTAGATGAATTTTGTTATGGTTGTTCATCCTATATATTCCTACCTTGCATTTTTATTTTCATTTTTTTTTTGAAAACCATCTTGCAATTAACTATCTACTTCTATTCTTTTTTTTTTTTTTTGGCGTGTGTGTAAATAAAAGTAACCCTATAAATTCATTTTTCCAATATTTCAAAGGCGAAGCTTAGCGTTGTTTAGTTGTGGAGAGTTATTTTCATACGAATAAATTATTATCCTACACAAAGGATTTCGAGATCAAAAAAAAATTTCATGAAAGCGTTGTTTAAAGATTTCACACTTGTAAATTTAGTTGTCCTAATTTTTATATATAAAGGGACTAGTGTGTGAGTTTTTCTTGTAAATTTGTTCTTTATCATAATTAAAGTGTTTGGGCTCTAGTTCTAAGCACACAGTTTCAATAACAAACAATATAAAGCTCTTATATGTTACAATATAAAATAAAAGTTTTACTACAATATAAAGCTTTCAAATGCTACAATACGTAGTTAAAACTTTATAGTTCTAACTTGTCTCTTAAATACCATAAATAATTCTTTTACAACAGTTGAAAGTAAACATAACACTCATATTAAAAATAAGTCATTTTGAATTCGCTCTTATTTTTTTTTCTACGATTTTATTTGATATCGATAATATAGAATTAGGATTTCTAATTCTAACAATTGCGAGCTTAAAAAAAAGGTCTTCAAATTTTGGCCAAAACATCGAAGATGGTAAAATTAGGCTTGATTTTGTTTGTCCCTACTCATAAATGTCATTTAACAAATGACAAAAAAAAAAAAAAAGGTGAAGTCAGAACAAAAAAAGAACGCTAAGGTTGCCAAAAAAAGAGATAAACACATCATGCAGACAAGTGATATGCGTATGACAATCCCTAAAAGTCAACCATATCAATCACATGGAGTCTCTGGCTCATACAATGATGAATAAGTTAAACCCATAAATAGTTCTTGTGGAGGTCCCCGTAATAAGTTGACAAGATCAGGAATTGTATTCTTCTTGAAAAGAAAAAGAAGAAGATCTAATCACATTCATTTAACGTCACAACTTAAAAGAGAGAAATTTTGATCATTTCTCTGGTGAAAACCATCAAATAACTGAGTAAAGAACATGATTGCACCCTATTGATATGTGTGTCCATAAGAGAAAAATTCATAAAGAAAAAGAAGAAAATCTAATCACATTCATTTAACGTCATAACTTAAAAGAGAGAAATTTTGATCATTTCTTTGGTGGGAACCATCAAGTAACTTATTAGCAAAGACTATGATTTTGATTAGATCTAACGGATAAAAATATACCCTACTAATATGTGTGTTCCTAAGAGAAAAATTCATAAAATTTTATATTAGCATATCAAAAGAGGTTTCTTCTAGGTGCAAACCTACTCCAGTAGGTCACTCTTTTATTATCCATCATAGAAATCCTCGTAAAAATAGAGTTTTTATGACATGAAAAAGAGTGTTGGCTCTTTGTTAGAAACAATTGGTTCAAAAAAACAAATAATGTAAAGCTCTCAACAATTATATAACAAAAAGTAAAAAATTGTTAAAGTATAAATTTACTTTCAACTACTGCAAAAGAATTATTTGTGGTGTATAGGAGACGAGTTGAAACTATAAAGTTTCAACTGTGTATTTTAGCATATGAAAACTTTATATTGTAGTAAAACTTTTATTATATATTGTAACATATGAGAGTTTTATACAACAGTTCCTTCTGATAGTGAAAAGTGAAACATTGTGCAATAAAAATTCTCAAAAAGAGATTATTGTTAGGACTTTATTTTCAACCGTTCGATAGATTTGTCATTGAGTTACACGTTTAGAGGTAAAAGCTCTATTCATTATTAGCCGTATAAAAAAATCCAATTTATTAGCTTAAAGCATTGTTTTCATGTATCTTGTATATATTCGATTGTTAGCGTTCCAATGAAAAATTAGTAACCATTGATGTTCAACGTTTTGAATTGTTTCATATGTGAAACGTCAAAACAAGTTGAATCATAACCTTATTTTTAACTCCCAATACTGAAAAGATAACAAACATATTGCAATCTTATATACATAGATGAATTTTGAATGATTACCTTTCTAATTATTATCTTTCTAATGAGGATATGTTTTAATAGTAATTGATAATGTGTCATGATAAGAATTTAACCTTATCAATTATTATATTTTTTAGTTAACTATCTATATAATTACAATTAATATATACGCATACATATATACACGATCCATTTAATTACAACCAATATATACATACATATATAGATGAGTTTTCAATAGTTAGTCCCTATTGGTGATCACTGATCTATTTAAAGTAATGAGTTTTTAATAGTTTAAAATAGTTATGTCTCCATCGGTAGTTACTAAAAAAATCTGGATGAATATAACAATTTTCATGGGCAATATAGATAGTTGTTCCTCTCTACATTTTGAGTGGATAGGAAGAAAACTAGTCTCAATTAAAATTGAAATAAAAAAGTTATGATATTTTTAAACTTGAGTTGAAAGATTTAAAACGAAAAAGTAAATTATTTTCACCGTAACAAATAAGTTTGAATTAAGAATTTCGATTTTGACTAGTTGTTTGAACTTATTTTTTTCTTTTAATGTTGTCAAACACCAGTTTATGTTTAGACTTAATTTTTTGATTCAAACTATAGTTCCTAAATGGAGTTGCAATATTCTAAAAACTATACTTATTTCAAAATGTTCACACTTTTTTTAATTTAGAATCTCCACATTAAGGATATGGTAAATATCCTCTTTTAAAATAAAATATACAACAATATTAAATGATCAAAGTTTGATGTTATGTTTAATATAACACGTTGTTATTATCTTATAAAAAAATATTACATTCATTTGGATGGTCCACACCTTGAAGGGGTGAGGATCGTAGACATGCCTTATATTTATTATTTTTCAAAAATAAAAATACACGTTAATAAGTCATAGACAAGTTACCCGTCTAAATTATATTTAAAAAGATTCATAAATTACATGCTCGTTAATTTTTGGAATATTTTTTTGGTCAACTATTTACCTCGTTACAATTGTTAAATTTATATCAAATGGTAAATATAATAGTAACTATTAGAGACGTAACCATTAAAATTATAAAAATATATATAGCTAACTATTTGAATCTTCTATCTAATAAGAAATACTTGTTTAGGTAGCAAGCATACTCTAACAATAATTGTATAGAGCTAACTTTGGTGTAGAGTACTTTTAAATCTCCCATTCGCTAGAGGTGTACTTTGTGCATGAGAGAATGGTTCAAACTTATTTGTTTGAAACGTCTCAATATAAGCTTTCACATACTATAGTGTAAGTAAATATATGCAAGAATATTTAAACTCACTTTTTGAGTTTAAATTTATTTACCAAACACTGTAGTAGTCTTTGTTTGGTTCCCAATTCGAACAACAAGTTCAAATCTTTTTTGTCATAGTTTTCTCTCCTATAAGTTTTTAAATTCTTTTAAAACCTTTGAAACAAATAGGTCATTAGAGATAATACATTACAAGAAGTAAATTTAAAAACAAACCATTAATAGGATGTTTGGGAGAATGGTAGAGTTCAAATTGTAAATAGTGTAAAGCTTTCATATGTTATAATGTAAAGTAAAATTATACTATAGTGTAAAATTTTTACATGCTACAATCTACGCTTTAACCTTCAAAGTTGGAATTCTTTTTCTAAGGATGTTTGGCAAGATTAATTTTAGTCAAAATTTTTAATTGCTATTGTGTAAAGCTCTTATATATACAATAAATAAACAAAAAAAGCTATAGAATATATCTATCACATGCTACAGTTTGAATTTTAACGATACTTCCAACACACATTTAATTTAGAAAATAAGTTAAAACTTAAACATTATATTATATAAAAGCTTTATATTATAACAAACTATTATAACATAAAAGTGTTAATTATAACAAATTAAATCTTAAAGTTGCAAGTTTTCTTTAAAACAAAGCCCTAATAAGTACTAGGTAATTTCTTAATTTAAACACAAAGAGGACCACGTTTGTAAAAACAACTATACCAACTCAGATACGCGCGACTGAGAGAACAGCGTCCTTTGCTGGCAACGAAAAGCGACATCACGCGCGTGGGGTACAGCCCCCGCGTGACTCACACCTTTGGCAATTAATACATATCATCTCATTACCAAAAAATATAAAGAAAAAATAATAGAAGAACGAGAAAAATTATAGTATTGTTTTTGAAAAGTTTTTTCTCCTTTTCAAAATTACCAGTATTGAAAATAGTTTAAAGTTGAGTTTATTTTAGTATTTGAATCACGATTTAAATTATTTTACTACAGTATTTTCTCTCATAAAAATTTAAATCTTCATTCAAATGCTTTACTCAAATCTATGAATTAAACGGACTCTAAAACACATGTTTGGTTAAAATTTTTGTCTAAAATATTTCAAAAACAATTTTAAAAATACCCAAAAAATACCTCTAAAATTTTAAAAAAACTTGTTTTTAGCTTTTCCAAAACTGATTAATTCAACCAAAATAACAACACCCAACACACCCACTCCCACTACCCTTACGCTCTCCGGTGAACTCTACGGACAACTACCGCCCCAACCACACCGGAGGCCCTTGCCTCACTGGAGCCCAGCCTTACCGAAGCGCCCCACCATAGCCCACAGGCCCCAACTCCTGCCCAATGCTGGCGAACTACAACACCAAAAGGGAAGCTCACGGTGCTTCGATGATTGCCGGATTGGGTGGCAAATCTAGGCAAGAGGCATCGATTATTGGTTGCGTATCGAACGGGTGAGGGTTGTCGATCTCCACGTCGTGGGGGACATTGATCTCCAGGAGAAGGCCATTGAGCGAGGCCATCGAGCAACGCTGTCGGGTGTGGGGCTGTCTCCGTCGTGGTTGTCGTCGCATGGGGCTCACTCCGTCTTCATCGTGATCAACATAGGGCTCTCTTCGTCTCCATCGTCGTCGTCACTGCATGGGCGTCGTTAGAGACCCTAGCCTCGTCAGAGCAGAGGAAGAGGATTCCTCTCCGATTTGTCTGTTTTGAAAGGACCTCTTTGATTTGTTAATACCAATAAAAATTATTAATATATTAGTAATCAATTTTTAAATTAAGTTTGGGTTTTATTTATATTAATAATTTTTTAACTAAAAAAATATTTATGTTAGAAAACATGCTATCATATACAACTAAACACAATTTTAAAAACAATCCCAACATATTTCTCAAAATGCTTTCATTTTCAATTTTCTTCCAAAACAAAAATTAAAATAAAAAGCTACCAAATGAGCCCAACATGTATTTTTTTTTTTTTTTTAAGAAATGTCTAGAAGTTCAATCATATCCCATTAGTTACAATTGTAAACAATGTAAACTTTTAATAACTATAATAAAAAGCAAAAAATTACTATAATATAAAGCTCTCACATACAACTAAAGTTTTAAACAGAAGTTAAAATTTTTGAAGTAAATAACATGTTTTAGAAATATTTATAGTAAATAACAGATTTATAATGCAAGTAATTTATTAATAAAAATTATTTATATTATAAACAATAGGTATATACATAATTTGCACCTTAAATCTATTTACCATGTAAATAAAAATTATTTACATTATAATTAAAATGGGCAAATAAATTATTTACACTATAAGATTTTTATTGGGATATAAACATAATTGCATTTTTAAAAGTACTTTTAAAATAGGAAAAATTTCAATTTAATACACTGTGTTATATCGAAATACGTATTTTATATCCTATGTTTTGAAATATTTTATACCAGTATCTCAAATTTTTAGAAAATCTTTTTTAGTACCTAGAGGCTTTTTTTAGGACATAAAAAAAACACAAAAAACCATATATTTAGTACCAAAAAGGTATCTAAGTACTAAAAAAAGATTTTCTAAAAGGTCGAAGTATAGATATAAAATATTTCAAAGTATAAGGTACTAAACATATATCGTAATATAACATAGGGTACTAATCTAAAATTTTCTTTTTAAAATAAAAAATCATAATTTTTTAAAATTAAGCACATAACTATTTATCAGTGATAAACTTAAGTTTATCAAATTTAACATTGATAAACTCAAAGAGTTTATTAGTTAAATTGAATCTATTATTAATAAACTTATCGAATTTATTAGCGATAAATTTGATTCTATCAACTTTAAATTTATCTTTAATAAACAATGATTTACTTTATTTTAAAAAGTTAAAATTATTTATTTGAAAAAAATCATAAAAAAATCATGCTATCTAATTCTTTATTTTTATTTATCACAGATATTTTTAAAACTTAAAAATTTACTGCAAAAAATTGTAGAGTTACCACAATTTTCAAAAAAAATTATCACGTGTCAGGCTTGTTGGACAGTGTACTAATTGAAACGGGGGTGGATGGGTGAGAGTTTCGGGTCACGTTTGGTCCCACGGGAGGTGGGATCCAGAGCAGACATGTGGTGATCACTTTGTTTGTCTGAAGCCCATGGACCTATGTACGTGTTAGCATCTCAGCTCGGCTCTACATTCCCATCAAATCAATCAATCAATCAAAGTTCATTTTGTGGACGGTGTAGCTTAGAGTATAGAGCATGAAAAAGAGCAAAATGTGCACAGAGCATGAAAAATCTCTTTTATTCTCGCGGCGTATAATCCTATTGCTTGTAAAATTATATATTTTAATTCAATATATAACATTTTTTTTAACCAAGTCTTATTATTTTATTAATAATAAGGTTATAATTTAATAGACTGTTTTTAGAGATGTTAAAATAGGTTAAATCTAGTGAGTTAAAACGAGCACGATACGTTAAAAAGCAGGCACAACACACGACAACACGATTATTAAATGAGCCTAACCTATTCCGCTTATTAAATAAGTTGTGTCTGATACAACTTTTAGGCACGAAACATGTTAAGGGTACTACACGGTACCGACCTGACACGAACATGAGCACGTTAAGAGCACGTTTGGGACCTAATTATAAACACGATTAAAATATACAATTTAAAACTAATTTTACTAATATATTTTATATTTTTATAAATATTTTTTATAAAGAACTTCTAAATTTCCAATAGGTTTGATTACAAAAGAAAAAAAATCAAATAGATTCTTTGTTGTTGGTAAATTGTTAATTGTCAATATATACTTACCTTATTTGATTTATATGAAAAACTAAATAATGGAAACCACGCTGTATAAGATTCTACAATGTTGTTGTCTTCTGAAAAAGGTTTTTTTTTATCAATAATATACTTTCTTTTGTTACGATATAGTGTTTTCATTTTGTTTTTGTTTTTGTAAATTTAATATTAGGCAAGAGAAAAGACACATTAAAAGCTAAAAGTACAACAAAAAAGACACAAACATCAATATGAGCAAGAGCACAACCCAAGCACTTCATGGACACGGCCCATTAATAAAATGGGCCATAGGTTAGACTTGACGTTACAAAAATTAACTAAGTCGGGCATAACACGGCACAATAAATAAAAGATAGGCCTAAACACGACATGGGGTACACTTGGACCTAAATTAAATGGGCTGGACCGGGCTAGCACAATTGACATCTCTAATTGTTCAATAAAGTGTGGCATGGGCCCTAGTGTCCCTATCCATTTCGGATGTACAATTAAATTGGTTTAGTCAAAACATCATCGATCTTTTTCCTAACAAGTACATGTAACAATAGTGCATGTTTTCAAATCATCGAATACATTCTCAAACTTTTTTTTTTTTTTTTTACAAATCTAATGACCGAAAGATATATATATTAAAATGTTATTTTTAATACTTACTACAGAAATTACCTCATTAACTATCTCAAAAAATATAATTTATTAATAGTCAAGTGTTTTCCATTTTTTGAAGTCTAAAATTTAAAAACCGATGTTCATATAAATAGGATTAATTACAACACTTTTATTAGTGTGTATTTTTAAAAAATAAAAGATGGCATTGTACATGAAGGAGAATTCTCAGTGGCAGAGCCAAAAAAAAATTTCAATGAAGCACTATGAAAAAAAATATACAATATTATATTGAATGGATATATAAATATATGTATTCATCATTAAATAAGTGTATAATCAAAATTTTTCTTGTAAAATGAAAACAAAACAATATCTTTCTATCATTTAATAGGGACACAAGAAAAATATATTTAGAATTTAAAAGTTTTTGGTAAAAGATTAATTTTCAAAAACTTGCCCCACTCAATTACAT